>JAMXBB010000008.1:112135458-112430879 GCA_024138015.1 Lumnitzera littorea | reverse complement strand
GGGGGGGGGGGGGGGGGGGGGGGGGGGGGGGGGGGGGGGGGGGGGGGGGATAGGGGACAGAGAAGTGGGGATGGGCTTTTATTAAGGATTCGGGCTTGCATTCGTATTGTGTCTTCTTAACATAACGCTGCAACGACAGTGAGGGTGAGAGTGATGAGTTGGACTCCTTTTTAGGTTTCTTTATTAAATTAAAGTTGCTTTATCACCAATTACTAAGTACTTACTATCAAGTTTGACAAAAAGGCCAAAGGGGTTGCTTTAAGATTTCGACTTTGGAAGAGAATTAGGGGAAAAGGGCTTGTCAGTGGCAAATTCCCCGCCATGGATCCTTTATAAAGGTTAAAATAACGTATAAATGGATGCAACCTACTTAAATCGTGTTAGATTTATTGTAATATTTATCGGTATTATCAAACTCTATTCGAATTGTTAAAAGTAATATTATAAAAGAATCAAATGTTAAAAAAATAAACTAGATTTAACTAAGAGTTAAATTATAATTAGATTGGATTGATTTTATAAAAATATCATATTAAACTGGGTTCGACTATAAAAGTTAATTCAGATTTGACTATATTAATATTTATTTGAATTCAATTTCATATGAGTGAGATCATCCTAAGGGTTAGAACTACTAAAGTAGTATATCACTTTTAGAATCTTTTTTTTCTCTCTCTCTCTCTTTCCCTTGAGATTCCTTTTAGTGTTGCTTAAGTTTTATAAGATTAACTTAATTTAACATTTTTTTCGATAATTATAATTGAAAAGAGAAGGATTCGAATATAATTTATCTCACTAAAAAATCAGTATTCATACTATTAAATTATAAGATTATTAGTAACTTAGTTTAACTTTACTGGAGAATGTCAATTGAAATTAGAAGAAGAAAAATACTTGGTTTTAAAAAAAAAAATTGAATTTAATCTAGTTCAATCATATTGAATATGATTTTTTTTAAAATGTGTTTTTCAATTGATTTCGAACTTACATTTTTAACCATAAACGAGCTTTATCCATCTACTACTTTTTAAGTCTAAAAAAGTCTACCGTGTGAGAAATGTATTTTTATGTATAATCTACAATTTGGTTTACCTTAATTACATTACATTATAATCGAATCCACCAAATTCAGTGTCCAGGCTGCGTAAATATTACCCTCCATCGGTCCATCGGTGGCGATGGTAAGGACTGCCGGTGTTAATCCATCGGTGGCGATGGTAAGGCTGAGTAAATATTACCCTCCATCGGTCCATCGATTCTTTTACGCTATACCAAAATTCAAAGGATAGGGATAGGATAGGCATAATAGGGGGGCGTAAGCGTGTTTTGGGAAGCGTGGTCTCACTTTAGGGCCCACACACAGCCGTATGGCACTGCCATTGGCATTGCTTTTTTAAGTAGCTTTTTTTCTTTAATTCATTTTCGTACGGTCGCTATATTTTGTCCCCACTACGGAATCCATAATTGTACAACTTTAAGCTTAATTAGAGCTAATAAAGATCCGAACAAATGAAATGGGATAGGGCCTTCCCATATCGGTTTAGTGTAGACACGGCCGACCCGACTCGGGACTCGAATTGGCCCGCATTATCTTGAGTTCACCAGTATATTATCCGTTTATCTAAAGGTGATAGATTTTTTATTATCTTATTCATTTAGATTTTAGATGGTAAATTTTTGTCTCTTGATATCTTTTCTATTTCTTCTATAAAGGGAATAATCGATACCTTATATAAGGTGAAATCTTTTGTTTTCTTACAAACTAAATAAAAGTCCAAGTAGACTTACCATAATATTCCCATTAGAAACTTAAACCGATGAAATTATTCACCTAAAAATTAGGCAAATTGGTACAATTAATTATAAGCCCAACTTAAAACTTTAATTAAGGAGTAAAGTAAATATTGGAATATGCATTTCTTATGATAAAAACTTATACAAAATAAATAGTGAAAAAAAAATTTTTAATCTACTTTTAGTAATAATTATTCTTAAGATATAGGTTTTTTATTTATTCCATTATAAAAAGTAATTCGGCTTTTATTATCATTTCCTCTCTCCCTCTCTCTCTTTTTTTTTTTTTTTAATACAGCTACAATTTTATCAAACATTTTATACCAAACTCTACTCTCTTCCTCGTCCTTTTACAATTGTTATTATTTTAATATTTGAAATTGAAGGTTCCTTTATACTCTAATTATTATCTTCTATATGTATATAGAGTATCGCTATTATATAATTGGTTTCTACGAATTAATTCGCTAAAGAAAAGTCTAGCTGGGATTTGACAGGACGCCCTGTGTAAGTTATTGCTCTGCCCATAGCAAACGCACCTGGTTAGTATTTTACTGGGTCGTACCTCTGCTCCACGGACGCGACAGATATCTTATCCATCCATGTATTTTCTTGCTATCGATTCAGTTCCAGTTGGTCTAGTGTAGAAACAAATACACGATTAATTTCTTTTATAATTTTAAATTAAGCTATACAATTCGAATTGAGAATTTTTCAAGCCTTAAATTTTGGTTTTGTTCAATTTAATTTATGGATTGAATCATATCAAATGTTTGTTACTAACTAATCTCATTTATAAAAATAGCATATAATATAAATTTTGAGTCAAACTATATATATAATTTATGTAATTATGATAATTAAAAATTTTGATATATGTGCATTTCAATAAATATAAATTAAAAATTCTTTTAAGAATTATATTATAAGAAAAGAAATTCTTTAGTTGAAGTAAAGCGTTACCGTGTTTTTTATAAAGCGGTTTCATTTAATTTTATGGATTTATTCGATTTATCTTTCCAAACAAATCATAAATTCTCGATTTGGTTCGGATTGAGAATTTTTTAAACTAAATTATAAGAAAAATCATATTTTCGATTTAGTTTAGTTTGCTTCGCAAGTTTAATTTGGTTAGTTTTTTTACTTACTCCTAAATGTGGCCTAGCTAACTAAAAATATCTCGTTATTAGTGTAGGGGAGTTGTTTTAATAATTAGGTTTTTAGCTTAATTTAATATTATGGATTGATTTAATGGATTAATGATAAGGCCTTAAAAATCGAACCAAAATTAGGATGTTTTAGAGAGATACGACTTGAAAGGTTACGAATAAGAGTTGTCAGACCAGTTATTTTGCTCTTAACCTTACTTGATTAACTTGTGTGCAAAAAGAAAGCTCAAAAGAGATCTTTTTGAACCTGTTTGGACTTTGTTCAACCTCAAAATAAGCTATTAGACTTAAATAAGAATTATGGGCCTATTTTATTACTAATTAGCTTATACTCTTATATTATTAACCATTGGCTATCTAGAGCCTATGGCCTAAACTCATGATCCATACCAAGATAAAGAGTGAATCCTAGTTACTTGATCATTTAAGGCCATTTAATGGTTGCCGATAACGTTGGATCTTAACTATTCATCTCAAAGTAATCTAAGAACTGAAGTTTACTCCTAAAATATATAAATAAGAGGCACTTCCTATCATTTGGATCATACTAAACATTAATTAGATTGAGACAAACGTGAAAACTTTGTTGAAGTTACTATACAAGATATCAAA
This sequence comes from Lumnitzera littorea, assembly GCA_024138015.1. Taxonomy (NCBI): domain Eukaryota; kingdom Viridiplantae; phylum Streptophyta; class Magnoliopsida; order Myrtales; family Combretaceae; genus Lumnitzera; species Lumnitzera littorea. Next base: position 112,427,304 of record JAMXBB010000008.1, on the reverse strand, counting down.
TAAGCTACTCAATAACGAACATACCAAGAACATTCAAAAACACAAGACCTTATCTTTTATCACAAGTATATACAAGCGATCAAGTTTGCTTGTTCCTCTTTCTATACATCTCTTTATAACATCTATACGCATGTTATTAGATTAAGTGATCTCTAATATTGATCATCACGTGTATAGCATGTAATCGATTATCAGTAGCAACCCCATCTATAAGTAGTTTTGTCTTATGCAACCTTTAGTTTTTATTTACCACCTTAATTAGGCATGACCTTAAATGGAATGCTTTGCCATGATTGGTAAGTTTCCTATTATCTTTTAAATTATTGGTACAAAAACAAGAAGTACTATTTGATTTTAAGCTTTTTGCTTCCTTATTTTGAGTCAGTCTGATGCATCATTATAAGTAGGCTTGGCAATTCCTACTAACTCATTATGTCTCGTATTCATATTTAAACCAATTCGTGTATTGAAAATCTCAACCGCTAATGTAATTAATTTATTGATTGTATATGAAAATCTACATTGGTAACCCGATCTATTTAATGAATGTATATTGTGTCCAAATTAGATCATTTTATTAATTAAAAAGTTATAATTAAATCTATAAAATAATTATAAATTCTTAAGGGAAATGTGATTAAAAATTAATATTTTACAAATAAAATAATATAATCTCAATACTTATACATACAATTACAACCTAACAAAAGTTTAATAAAGTAAAGTTTGATTAAATATATAAAATATAAATATTGATTCACTAAATAACATCTTGTTATTAAGTTAAACCATATTTCAATAAGATATTACTATTGGTGGTAATATCCCTCGAAAGATAATTAAAAAATCTACATATAAATAAACTGTTTTAGTAAAAAGTAAGTGATATTGAAATATTTACAAAAATAAATTTTTTTATTAGATTTTATATAAAACCAATTATTTATATATAAAAAAAGATTCCAAAATTTCTGACTTCAATGAGTTTTTTTTATTATTTTTTTATGAAGAATTTGAATGCATACTAAATGTAATATTCGAAATTGTCATAGATGTCAATATACTTAAGATATTATGTGTTATTTTTATAATTTAAGGATATTGAGATCGATTTATATATGAATAACCGAAGATACCTAATTCAATTATCGTATAAATACAGCTACAATTCAAATTTATTGACACTTATAGTGTTTGTATACTATTTAAAGATTGAAATTCCTAAATAGAGTAAAGATTATAAGCACCAGAATGAATAAAAACAAATTTAAATCTAGTATATATATTGTAAAAGGTACTTATAAGAACTCTGCTCATTTATCATTAATAGAATTTTATATTCTTATTTTCATGTTATCAGTATTTTGACTTATACTCATACTATCCTTATTTACATATTTATGAAAAAGGATAAAATAACAATTTTCTAACTTTCAAAATATTAGTTATTTCTACAAACTACAATTACATGGGTACATTGGTCGAATTTAGAACTTATTTATAAGACATGTTTGATAAACAGATTTACAAATAATTTCGCAAGCTGAACCTGAACTTGAATACGAATTTATCATGTTTTAAATGGATCTAACTTTTTTATGTCTCATATTAATTTTTTTTTTTTAATATTCAAATCCATTTCATTTCAAATCATACTGTATCTGGATTTACAGATGACGTGGGAATTTACTATTCTTAATCAAAACTTTAATTCCTTTTGCTCAAATGGCTAGACAACTTAGACTCGACTGGAACTATCATGACAATAGATTTCCCTGAGTCGCTTATGTACAAATCAATCGGTCCGGATATTTCCTAACAAATTGTATCTCGGCTTGGCCCATTGTCAGTTGTTCTTCCTCCCTTGTCATTTTCATTTTCAAACACATCCTCGTAATTTTACGTCAATATAAGAATTCCGCGTGTGAAGGCTCTGAGCTTTATTTTTCTTATTATACTTGAGAAAAAGTTATCCCATATAAATCTTGCTTTGAATCATGCAATAAAATGAATTTAAACGTGAGTTCCTTGGCCAAAAAGAAAAAAAAAAAAAAAGTGAGTTCGGATATGTTTAAAATCTTTACCATGTGAAAGCGAGTTACGAGGGTTCGTTTTTTATGAATAGATTTAAATTATTTGTAGAAACAAGCCGAAAAGTTCAATATGCATTCACACAAGCCTGGTCATCTTTAAAATTGAATTTACGTTGCTATTCAAACACCTACACGTGTTTGATGTTTAAGAATAAATGGGAATAGAATCGCAATTTTTTATTTTCTTCTCTTTCCTGTATTTTAGAGCATATTTAGAAATTAGAATAACGATGCGATTCAATTTTATTTTGAAAATATAGAATCAAAGATTTTAGTCATCTTGCATTTATTATTATTAATCAAATTACTTATTTAATTTTTAATTCTTTCATTAAAAAAACTTTAATTTATATTTAATAATATTTTTGACAATTATCACTGTATATATATTTAATTTTATTTCTTTACATTTCATGGATATTTACAATTACAAATTCAATCCATTTCATTCTAAAATATTGATGTGTATCAAATGTGACACTGCAGTTTTCTCTATTTCCAAACAAGAACAAAGGAATCATTAAATTACTAGTTTTCTAAAAGGGCATGGTGAGGGGGAAAAAAGAAAGTAATTAAATCACTATAGTGATTTTACTTGACCTTATAATATGAAATTTTGAAATATTTCTTCTATTGAGATAGATGATGGTTCAAATCTTTCCACTCACAATTAGAAAAAAAAAAAAAAAAATTAGCAATAGCGAATTTCTATGTCGATGGACCACTATATATTTAATCTAAGATATGTCTAAGCAATCAATAAACCTACATTCTTAATATCAAGTCTTATAACAGAATAGGTATGGCATTGACAAAGGGTACGTCAATATCACATGCAACCATAGGTTTAGACACATTAGTACTAAAACATTAACACCATAATAAAAGGACAAGCATATTTATTCATATGATAGACAAAGGATTAACATTACCTCAAAATCAAGTCATGAAGAACACTACTAGCCACATTCATCATTTCATTTATACATGATTATCAAAATTATAAATTAATGTATGATTTTACGAATTTATAATTTTATGATATTTTTCTTAATTAAAATTAATATTAAATCGTTTAGATGTAAACTTTTTATAATATACATATATAAATTTTGATGTACGCTTCCTCAAGTTTAAGATTTTATTAGTTTTGTATGATTTTATACAATATATTCAAACAAAACAGTAAAATCAATGATTTTCACAAATATACATCTACAAGAAGAGATAAATGATTTAAAACAAAAGAAAGCTCAATGTTTAATCAATTCACTCGATGAAACAATATAAAGCAAAAGGCTTGTAAATTGACATCCCACAACAATCCAATCTCATCCCCAGCATTAAATAGCCGATGTCGAACAAGATCTGACCAGCTTAGGAAGTATGTCTCATTAAATCCTTTTTCTACATATGTCTCTGCAGTTTCATACCTTCGAGAGAATCTATCATCAGAATAATCTATTATAGCAACCCATTGTTTGTTTCCCTTGACAACAACACGGTTTACTGTCTCCAACGGCCAATATCTAAATACATGCTCAAAGATATCTCGATGGGTCACTAAGAGTTTTCCAGATACAATTTCGCTGTTAGTTAAGGATTTCTTGATCTTCCATGGATCATTAGGGTTTATGATCACTCGGGAAGATGATTGCATATCGTTTATTTCTATCACATCATGGTTGATATGATGAGATGATGTGTTTTCAGCAAGGGTTGCTTCTTCCTCGGCCTTGGTTGGGAAGAATGTGTAGTAAAAGGTTTTCTTCACTGGGTGTTATAGTGATGATATGAGTGAGAGTTAAGTTTATATACTGCATGGTAATTGTTAAGCATTAAACCCTTTAAATAGCAAAATTAAATACCCCATGAGGAAAGAAATTGTGATTTTTTTTTTTTTCCTTGTTGCTTCATCCAAGTGAGAAATTTTAATTAGTCATAAATGTTTTGATAAATTGACAACAAACTAGTAGATACTAATTTTTAATTAGTCATAAATTTTTTACGAAACTAAGAGTATACTGCAGATACTTTACATATAGCTTAGATAGCATTATAATCATAATTTTTTCAACCACTTTACTAATTACTTTCATAATTTAGGTTTACGATTGTATTAAACACTGTTTGATTTGCAAATGGAATAGCTAAGTAGGTATAAATAGCTAAAATACCACTATAGTAAATGGTTTGAACCCTATAATAATCTATACTCATTATTTAGATTAGGGATAACATTCTAAATAATTAGGTCCAATATCTCAACATGTCTGAGAATAGTTTGGTTTGATTTGGTGCACTCATAAGAGCGTTCTTTAAGATTGATCCAACTAGTTTCGACTTTGCTTAGTAGACTTGTGATCTAAGCCCTAAGTCTACCTAAAGAGGATTTCCCTTCTAAAGGATCTACAAATAAACATAACAAGTCTTAATCAATCACTGTTGACCATCATAATCATGATCGAATGGTGCTTATTAATCGTCAAATATTATAAATACCATCTAACTTCTTACTTTTGAGAGGAAGGAACTAATAACAAATGAGTTATCATGCTTCAACGCTTAAATATTAAGCTTAAAATTAGAGACTCAAAATTCCTTATAAGTGCACAAGCCTATTGAGACTAATGTTCCCCCTCTTGAGCGCTCCCTATCCCATCCCATTTGAATTTGTCATCTTAAGTCATATTACTCATCTAACATGATAAGAAACACATACTTATGTTACATGCGCACGATACACATAAAACCAACAACTATAGTTGAAAAATAGTTAGTTCTAAAGAACTAAAGGAAAGAAAAAACTTCATATGTATAATCATCCACAACAATATGATATTTTTTTCCCAAATAACATTATCGGTAAGATGTTTATATTCTTAATTTTCATATTTATTGATTTTAATTATTTAAAAAAATTATAATAATTATTCAAATATTTACTCGCATATTGTGCAGGCTCTTTGACTAGTTTACTTTAAATAATAAAATTGTATATAATTAATTAATTTGTACTTTAAACATTAAATTTTAAAATATTTATATATTGTTAATTTTTTTATTTTAAAACATTAAATAACAGTATAAAATATCTAATACTTTATTCTCACATAATATTTTTTGAATTTTTGGATAAATTATTTTGAAATTTAATATTTTTTAGATATAATATTTTTGAGTAGTTGTAGCATTATTGCTTTATATAACCAGTTTTATATACATGCTAGAACTCACCTGCAAATTACACCGGTTTTATACAGCATTCTTTGATTTAAAATCTATTTCTTATAATGATAGAAAAATAGTAAGTGGATATCTAGTTTTCATAATTATTAATGCTAATAAATAGTTTCACAACATTTGGAAGGGAATTGTTGGGATATACAATACTAACTTGGCTCCATAACACTAATAAAATGATATCAACAACCTAAAACTATTGTTGGATATTAGCACAATACTAAGTTGAACTTAGGCATAAAAAGGTCGATTACTTTTATTTTAGTTACATTGTTGTATCATTTTAATCCTTCTATTAAACATTCTTCTATTCATGCTATTTGTTACAAAAAAAAAAAAAACTGGTAAAAAACTAGTGGATTTCTAGCTCCCGCGTTTGCTTTGAGCTCATAGATCTGAAATGGATATGCGCTTTTTCTTTTGCTCATGCTATTCTTTGCATAAAAGCGGATCGAAACTTTATAAACCAATAACAAAGTTTAAGAATTGAGATTGAGGAAGAAACGGAGCTAGAAAACTTATTTTTTCCTCAGCCCATGCTATTTTTCGCAGAAAAACTTGTAAATACTTGTTTACTTCTTACTCTCGCGTCTGATTTGTACTAAAAAAAAAGGAACGGACACGTCCTCTTTTTTTTGTTCATGCTATTCTTTGCATAAAAGCTTATTGAAACTATATAAGTAAATAAAAAAGTTTAATAATTGTGATAGTAATAAGCTCATTTTTTTCTCCTGTTATTAAGAGTATGACAGCTTTTTATAACTACTTTCATTGTATCTTTTTGTTCTCAATTTATAAGCATCTCAATGACCAAACCCAGATGCTAAATGTTTTCATTATAAATATTGAAAATCTTTTTATCGATCAAACAATGTCTTATATTTCCTGTTTTCCTGTTAACAAATAAATGTCTCGTAAACATTACACAAAAAGACTTGTCGATTCCAACTAATTATTTTCAAAAGATACGCGTCACCATTGTTGGATGGAATGGAATGTATTAAAATCCTGTAGGTTACATGATAACCATTTCATCCAGCGTGAGCAACCGAGTTGGATCCATAAATACCGCTAGTGATAATCCAATAGAATCGATGTAAGTATTTCAAAAAAACATTACCTAGATCGACTGTATTGCCATATAATCACTCTAGTACTCTAGAATCCAAGTATTACAAAATGCAAGATAAAACTGTTCTAAGTATAATTCCAGTAGAATTTGCCAATTCTCCGACTCGTCTTTTGTTTCTTTTCCTCCACAGATAATACCATCCAGCTACCCAAAGTTTCCTTTGCAGTCTTTAACTTTCCAATGTTTGTTGGGTTCACAAAACCGGAATGTTTGGATTGAAACCATCGAACTTCGACCTCCGTGCTTCTCCGTATTTCTTTTTGGTAAAAGAGCATGATAGACAGATGTGATCACGGTTTTCCTTCTCTCTTCCACATGAACAGCAACAGTTTGTCACAATAATTCCCCAATCAAGCAATTTATCTATAGTCAGGACCTCTTTTTGGATGATAAGCCACAACATCAGTGCATGCCTGGAAATGTATCCCTCATACTAGACTAAAGGAAACCAATCCGCTCTATACAAGCTGGTCAGTAGTTTCCAAGCTAGGATTAAGATCTCCTAGTCCTTGTGTCACCGTCTGCCATCTTTCTCCGGGTGGCCATCTCCAATCCCCTCCATCGATGAACGTTCCAGCATAGTATCTTTGGGAAATCCCAGCATTGAGCTGGCTTGTTCACCCGTTCAATCCACTAGAGGACCTATCAGATGCCAATTATCAAGCCAAAAAGAAATGAGTCAACCATCACCAACTTTCCTTTTCAGCAACTTTTTTGCCACGAGTCTAAATTGAAGAATCTTCCGCCAAGCCACATAAGCATTCCCTGGAATTTTTATTTGCCAGAAATAATTTCCTCCTATTAATTCTTTTTTATCCAACTAACCAAAGAGAATTTTCACTTTCCATACAGAGAAACCAAAGGTGTTTAAATTTCTTCTATAACAACAAATACATCATAAACAAATAAGGACAAGATATCTATGAGAGGCATAAATCTACAAGAACGTCTAAGCAGTTTTAAAGCATAAATCACAAGAAGAAATGCCAATCTTTATACTTCATCATTGCTTTATGGAACCAAAAAGATCCTCAAGCGAGCGCTTTAGAGCATCCGGACGAGCCACGATCTCCACAACCTTGTATGATGCTTCTGGATTGATTAATGCCTCCACCGCAACTTCTGCCACGTGATCTCTTGAAATGGAACCTTCATAGAGAGTATCCTTTAGAAGAAAAGGAAATTAGCAAGGCAACTAAACTTTCCCAGCACAAGAGCATGCAAGAAAATGGGAAAACCAAAATCAAATGCTGATACCTCAGGCTCCATTACAATATTCCCTGATGGAGGATCATTTCGCAGACCACCAGGTCTTATTATTGTGTAGTTTATACCAGATTTCCTGATGTGTTGCTCTGCTTGGAGCTTTGCTATTAAGGTGAGTCCAAAAACATTGAGAAATATATAAGCTGGATTGAATATCTGGCCCATAGCAGCTCCATTCACCAAAATGGAGCTTATCAGAATAAACCTGTTCACACCACGTTTACGGCAAGCTTCAACTAGGTTAACGGTTCCAAAATTGTCAACCTGCAATTGCAATCTCATAAATTTACCATACTAATATGTACTTCCATGTAGAATAATGTGTCAACATAAAACACCATAATCAAACCCATGAAATGACAACAAATTACTTGAAAATAAGACTAATAGCTCATACAGCATAACACTGGACATAGATTGCAAACAATAAAGACAATTATGTTCCTAATTGATGCCTCTATAGGTTCAAAACATAGCAAGTAGACCCAATCACACTATATCTGTTTGTCATTGCATTAAATATCTTTTCAGGTATCCTGCTCTTAAGGCCACATTCAGATATATCTGGACTTAAAGGATGGTTCACAAGAGTATACTGTTTGCATGTGCTATGTTCCAAATGATAAAAAGAGGTCATTTTTCCAACTCTTGCAATTCAAGGAAGGATCCTTGCCTGTGAAGTATCTTTAGAGTTCCTTAGTTTCAATTGATTTAGGTAATAAAGAATGCTTTCTTATGAAGATGATAAGCAACCAAATAGGGATTGACCCCCCCACATTTATCATATGAAGCTAGTTTTTACTTATTAAGTCCTCCATGTTTATATTTTAAGGGAAGTGTCCTTAGATGTGGAAGCCTGCATAGGTAATTTTGTGTGTTCAATCTCTAAGGAGAATGTTTGCAGACCAAAAGAGGAAGGTGGATAGGCATATTCAAGCTGTATGAATGGAACGAAGCTGCAGAAACAAAGCGCAATCAATCCATATTCATAGAGTGTGAACAGGGATGCGCAAGATAGAAACTTACAAAGTAGTAAGAGGACACATCTTCTGGTTGATTCAAGTTCCAGAAAGTTTCTCATAGAACACATAAAATATCACCAACATATGATTTCACTATTAGGCCTCTTAGGAGTCCCTCAAAGAGATATTTTTGAGTGACAGGCATTCTTATCTGTCCTAGGCATAGAAAGAGGTCGCGACAATATCAGACAATCAAGATTGGAAATAGCTTCAGCCAAAACCAACCTATGGCAGGAGAATTAAGAAATTAGATACTGCATTAATAATCAGGCTTGCATTCAGCAACCAAGTATTATTGATCATATTGTCTAGGACTGCCCTAAGAAGGAATCCCACACACGGTCTAGTTCAAAGAGGCAAATCTCAGCATACATACAGCTTGTGGATGGTCATTTAAAACCAAGATAATTTACTACTAGCAGCATAGTTTCAACCTATTTTATACACAAAGAAAGCCAAGTGGCATGCACTTTTTCCAAGCTCCATCTCGTGGAGGCCCTAGGAATCCCACCTTTCTCTCTCACGAATATGACATAACTCCTATATGGAATGACATCATAATTCATCTAATGGTAGACCAGTCTGTTTTCTCAAAGCCAAATTGACTACAGCAGAATATTACATCGAGGAAGAGAGCAATACACGGAGGGCCTCTAGTACTCAAACCCATGTAGATTGTCCAGCATGACACGCAGCGATGGGGCACGTAGATAATTGGGTTGTACTAAGGAAGCTTTGGAGAATAAGCCTGCACATAGAGAGACTGAGAAAGTTTCTGATTGCATGTATAAGCTTAATGAAAAAGCAGGGGTCCAGATTGCCTTGGTAAACATCAAGTTTTTTTTTTTTTTTTTCTTTTTTCTCGATTAATTTGATTGTCAAGTACTCTATAATGAAGGACAGACAATGAATGATTTGGGTTCAGGCTATGCTTATCCCCTAAGAATTCAGTATCCAATGTGGTTTATTATGCTGACATTTTTAATAGCAATATCTATCTTTGGAGTATGCTGTTCCTGGGCTTCCAATTTTATCAAAGGCTATTTTGCTAAAAACTTGCTTGAGAAAAAGAGAAGTCTCAAGCATGTCTTGGAATTATGTGTGGAAATAAGTCTACAAAAGCGGCATGCTAAAAGCAACAAACTATGTGACTAGTTGTGATGTTACAAAACCCTTGCCGATGAGTGCAAGAAGAGCATTAGATACCAGAAATGATACTGAACTAGATTCTCATTTCTGCTTCACCAATTAGCAACAAAGGAGGAGCTGAATTATATCCTTGGGCAAATCTTAAAATATATAGCAATAACACATAGCACAAAAAGAAGATATTACTTCATTGACCAAACCACTGTTTTACTCTCTCCATTTTGTCAATTGAGAGAAAAATTGCAGACCTTCCCTATGTTTCACAATCGACGTAATTAAATTATCCTAATAAGGAAACTACAGAGACACATGTCAAAGAAGTACATGGCCAATTACACCTGAAAATGGTCAGAATGCACAAATGAGATGTCTGTGAATGGAAAACGACACATGAAGGCATTAATAAGAATGAACTGACCTTCCAAGGAGAAAACAAATCTAAGCCCGGTCTAAACCCAGTGGCACATATTACTGCATCTAAATCATCACCAATTACCTCTGCCAGTTTCTGAGAACCCTCTGTCACATCTGCTTTCACCTTCAATCAATCCATCAATTTGTGTTTTATTCCAAAAAGGGCAGGAAAAAGGGAATTACCTAAGATAAATGAAGCTATTTATGACAGCTCAACTGTATCATACCATATTATCTACTCCATCTCAATTGGCGACAATATTATCTGGATAACCACTAGATTACACTAGGACTCTGACAGTCATTACATCAAATGAACTTGCAAAATTTCCTATTAGACTACTCAATTTACTAGTTGTGTATATTGCATACATTGAAAACAAATAAACTGCTGCAATTTACAGATACAACTAGCAACAAAAAGGAGATTAGTTCTGATTGGATGACTCAAGTGCTTGACAAGCACATACTGTTACATCCACTTTGATTATGTATGATTAAATGCCTTTAAGCTCAGGTAAAAAATATTCGCAACAATACAAAATTTTTTACATCGACAACAAGTTATTCAGTTTTAGACCGTTTCGGAGCTAACATAGTTGAAAATGGGAAACACTTACAAGTTGAAGATCATGATTTTCTTGAGAGAAAGTGGTTTTAGCTTTGTCCAAATCACGAACACCAGCCTTGACCACAAAACCCTTTGCTAAAAGCTGCTGAACAATCCTTTTCCCAGTACTCCCAGTTGCTCCAGCAACAAACACTTTCTTCTTAGGACCAACATCCACTTGCGACTTTTCTATCACTTCCTCCGATATCTCATTTCCTTGCATCTAAAACCAAACATAAGCCTATTCCATTAAACGGTTTGGTCCAAACCACATATACCCCCAGTCCACAAACAAGCGCATTTGTTTTTCATGCTGACTCTAAGAAATAAAAAGATTGCGAGAATCAAACGTATTCAGTTGCCCTTTTCTTAATATCAATGTGTGCAAACTTCTCTTCGAAAAGAAGGCTGCTTTTTATGAATGATAGAAACACAAGGACGGCGATCGTAAGTGACATCTCGCTGTCACTTTCTGAGCACCTCAAAACAAACACAACCTATTAAATAGAAATGACGTAGGAACAACTAAAGCCTTCTTAATTTTAAAAGAAATGAAATTGAATTTAAGAATTGCAAGTGCATGTGCATCATCATTACCTTGATGGAAGTGGAAGTAGAAGTGGAAGTGGAGATGAGCGAGAGAGAGGTGGTGGGTTTAGTTTTAATAGGAGAAGATGAGAAGGGTATGGAAATGGGTTTAGAGAGAGTGAGTGTGAGAGAAGTTCTGATAAACACAAGACGATGACTGGCCATTCACTCACCACGCAATGGAAAAGCAAGGTTAAGGTCTCTAAATCTGTCCTCTGCATCTGCTTTCGACGTCACTCACCACCTGTCCTTCATATGTGGGATTGGAAGCAATCCAGTTGAAATACACTCTAGGTCTATGGGTTTTATTAATTTTAGTTTGTACAAAAATTGAAATTTATAAGCAATTCTATGTTACTATTTGAGGCTAATACGTGCAGGATGAGTCTGGTGTGAGTTTCTTTCCATATCATTGCGTGTTTACTTTAGTACGAGTTTTTAAATGTTTAAACTTAAACCTATTTTATAACATATTAAAATTTTTTATTTTCCTATAAATTTTAATTTTACATTTTTTATAATAAATTTAAATTACATTTTTTTTTATTTTCCATGCTAAATTTTCAAGTATTACATGAACTTAAATACAAAATGACACACTTTATTAGCAAAGATATATTAAAAAAAAAAAAAAGTAGATGCAAGATTCTTTCAAATTAAGATTGCCTCTTGAAAATTAAAAAAAATTATTTTTATGTTTTGATTATTTAGTTTTAAGGTTTGTATCATATTTTATGCTTTTTTTAATATTAATATAATTTTATTTTTATTCTTCTAGTTTTTTTTTTTATAAATGAAGAAAATATAAGGTTTTTTTTTCATTCATTAATATATATAAATAATTTAATAAAATTTAAATAGTATATTCTTTGGAACCTATACTTTGTATACCTTAAAGTAGGTACAAGATATAAAAACATTAATATACGTATTCTATTTTGTAAGAGCAACTGCTAGAAAATTAATGTTTGAAATCTACTTATTAACCTTTAATATCAATCTAAAACCTACTTGATTAAATATGGTACAGATAAATACCTTATATAGCGGGATTACTCATTTACCCTGATTTTTATATACACTATACGTTAATCAATCAAATTTAAGTACTTGTTAAAATGCAAAATATAATCTAAAAAGAAAAAAAAAATTCATAATTAATTAAATTTTGATATTTCATTATGAAAAATTATTTTTATTTTCTTATCATTATGATACAATGAACAAATTAAAAATAGTGAAATAAAATTAATTAAATTATAGAACTCATAACTATTATATAAAAATAATAAGGAAATCGCTTGTAAGACTTTGATTATATAGTTGCAAGGTTCCTAAGGAATGAGTTTATCTTAATATTTATGTAGCACTTTAAGATGGTGAAAAAATAATAAAGTATTATTGTAATTGATTTTACATGTTTTATGGTTAAGATTAAAGGTGAGCACAATTCGAGTTAAAATGGTTTGTCCCTCTAAGAGAAATGACCTAATATTATTATTTGAATCTTTTTTCAATCCAAACCTACTTTTATAGTTCAATTAATTATGTTTTCAAACCTAAAGAAAACAATCCACTTTCAATTGATTCACAATTTGAACCCAGGATCTTAAAATATTTAGGAGAAATACACATTAAGTGCAACTGACCATAAAACATAAAGAGTATTTTCAATGGACCTAGAGTTTCCCAAAAGTGACATAATTTACATTCTATGTAATTCATAAAGGTATTATACATTAGAAACAGCTATTAACTCTACTATGATAAAGTTAGTGCTTTAATGTTTAGATAATATCAAAATTAACAAAGGAAAAATAGAAAAGAATCATTTTTTACTTATTTCAAAATTCTACGAGTATAAACAAAATATTTAGAATATTTAGCTTCACACTATTTATTCATATTTTTATTTAGATGTAAAAATATAACCAGATGCTCCAAAAAAAATTATTATTTAGTGAAGGGTACTTCATCAAATTTCCATAATCAATATAATAATTGTTGTAATTTTTTTACTTTTTACAGTTCGTTTCGATTCCTAACCTTTTTATATGGAGCACTTTCTTTCCATCCTCCTTTCTTTCTCCCTTATTTTGTTTTAATTTGTCTCCCCCTTTATCCTTTTCTTTAATTAAAAATAAAAATTCCAAATGGGTGCGTCATCATCTGCCCAAGAGTCTCACTCACTCTATTTCCTTCTCTATTACAACCAAAGGAAGAGCAATGCAACAACCACAGTGATTAAACGAATTTAGCATATAAATGTGCACTTTACTCTTGGAGTCATAATGGATCTAATTAGATTTGGTATTTTAACTACTAATAGAAACAATGAGAAATAATAGATTTGCAATAAATATAAAAGATAAAGCAAAAGAGATGAAAAGCGTATGAACCCTCTTGAATAATCTATTCTTCTTCTCCTTCCTCGGCTTTCTAGAGTCCTAATGAACTCGAATCACCAAACCCTTTCAAATATTACAAAAGAAAGATCAGGATTAGTAATCTATTCAATATCAAAAGAATATCAAGAGGGAAACAACATACGGAGAGTAATACATACACGAGTGGATCTATAAGGCACTAGGGTTTTACACAACATAAGATTGGCAAAACCTTAAGAGAGAGATCGGAAGAGAGAGAAAGTGATAGTACATTATGATCAAAGAAAATATCTCCTTTAGGAGTTATCAAATGTGTGTATGGTCTAAAGTAGTGGGTCATGCTTAACATCGGTGCTTTTATCATGATAAACTCCATAAGAACTTAGATCCTTGATGAGAAAATTGAAGCTTTAAATATTAAGTAAGCAACAATACAACAAGAGATGCAAGATCAACTTTGTTCACTTTCATAACAGTTAGAAAAGTTACAAACTTTCATCATGTAAAAGCAGGAAGGGAGTTAGAGTCTTCTGATAGATTCTTCATTGGTTAATTCAACTTCATCATCTTCCCAGGGTCTTTATACCGACAATTTACTCAAAGGAATTAAGTTGGAGGTACCAAAGTTTAATAGTGATAATCCAATTGCTTAGATCTTCAAAACTAATCAATTTTTTTACTTTTGTTAGATTCCTAATGAATAAAGGCTTACTATTGCCTCTTTTACGATGGAAGATAGAGCATTACATTAGTATCCATGAATGCATCGTAATCGATATTACACCCTGAAGCGGCAGAGTCGTAATAGTCTTGCCGTACAAACCATTCTAAGATAGAAGCTGACTGTACAGCCGCCATCTTAAACCTAATTTATACAAGGCGTTTACGACTAACCCGCTTTAAAATAAACAGTTCATAAATTAAGTGTATTATTTACTTATGATTTTAAGAAAGATATATACTTATATTAAAATAACCTAAGTATCTTTACAAGATTTAGCAACTTAATCCTAATCTACTTAATAATTTGTAAATTAATACTAAAAGTATTAAAATAAATCTAATTAGAGAGTGTACTTGGTCTTCAGTTTACATCCTCACTCCTTAAGATCCGGTAGTTGCTAGCCTTAGGATAGTTATACGACTGCTTCTTAGCTAGCACCTATAACAAAGTCTATAAGTAAGAGACCAATTACAGCTTAATAAGTTAGGACGAAGACTTAAACCATATGACAAACACAAATAAGGTTATCGATCAAATTATTATGTACAATGCATGTTCAAGCAAATACCATAACACGATGTTATTCAGTTCGTCATAAAATTAGAGAAATTATACTCATTTTAATCTAGGTTGAGAAGTTTCCATTAATGCAACAGCTTACGATTAAACTCAAGCTTGTGCAATGGAAACACCGTTCCTCCTATGACTACTTTTGAACTATTGACTTCACCCTTACTGTGACCTCTTCTTTTATTATTTAGTTCAACTAAGGATGAAGAAGGGACCAATTATGCTATTCAGTGCTATCCCTTTCGAAATGATCGGTATTTGGCTGGAGAATCTTAGTGTTCCCCTAATGGGTTGTTATGTATATCCGATTTATGATTTCAAGTTATATATTTGATTATATCTAATTTAGGATGATCAATCGTTTCATATAAATCATACGAATACAAGTCAGATAGTAACTCATCATCATTATCAGTAGCTCAAAACAAGTACATGCATATAACTAACTATCTAATAACCACAATCGAGTACAATTCAAGCTTCCGAGTACTACAAATTAGTACTCTACAATATAACAACGTATTAATTCCAACTTACCTAGTATCCTTGGTCGCACACTTAACCTATTGCAGGTCGGCTTATCTTTGTATTTTCTATAATATATGATATAAATACGTTTTTAGTATTTATATCTTGATGATATGTATATGTATATATACTCTAGGTTATAATTTAACCTAATTCTTCCCATATACATAATAGTTATTATTAATTCATCATAGGTTAATTTAGGGTTCGGTTTTCAAATTTAGTTCTGATTTAGGTTCTAAAGTGGTTTTAATTAAGGATATTATATATAAAGCCTAAAAATGCAATTCGAACACAAGTGAAATTCATCACATTAGACTCAAGTATCTTAATTATCACTTTTAATCCTAAATCGGTATTTCATTCTTTTCAGTACACTTAAACCCTTAGCAGTGAACCAAATTTATTTCCGATGTGAGAAAATTTTACATATTTCATATAAATACCTAAATTTAAGTTTCCTACCAAATTTATTATGTATTCCTATTATTAATATAATATAAATTTTTATTCTAATATTTTCTATTTATTAGATTTTTAATTTTTCATATTATGTATTATTACCTATTATGTATATAATACTTATCTAATATTTTTATCATTTCAAATATCATCTCCTAATATCAATTAACATCTCAAAATATATAAATTCATTTCAAATTAGATTTTACTCCTAATTATCCCGATTTGCAAAATTAACTTAAATTTTACTATTTTTCCTATTATTTATTTACTACATAATACCCTAATAATTACATTCGACCCTCTAAATGCTACAAAGAGCATACTTCATCATGTTTCAACATCCTAAAACATGTAATTATGTACTAAACTAGTAATTATCTATCTAATTACCTAATTAACCATAAATTGCTCATTTTATACATCATTTTAAGGCCTAAAAATTATCTAAAATTTTTGAAAATTAATTTTTATAGCACTATTTTATAACCCCTAAGTAGTCTACACAAAAAATTTTAAACTTAAAACTATATTCCTAAGGTTATTTATTTCTAAACCGAAACGTGCTCGATTTTGCATGATCTCTTAAGCACCTATATCACGGGACATATTTTTATCAAAATAATATTTTTTTTCTAAAAACTACATACAAAGATATTCTAGAATACCAAATTTCATAATTTTCTAAGTATTTTTATTATTTTTACAAAATAGGAAAAATCGAAAGGAAAATCGAACTTACCAAAATTGATGGCTTCAGCTACCGCCAACCGCTATGGCCTTGTCAGCCGGTCTGGGTGCTGCCATTACTGTGTGGTGATGGTGGCCGTCTATTCTCAAGTGGTCGTCGAGTTTGGGATCTTCTCTAAGGCTCTGATTGCACAGATTTTTGTAATTTTTTTGAAAACCTTAATTTTCTCTCAAAATTTTGACCCTCTCAATTTCCTACAACTGCAAACATCTCAAATGAGCTTCTGTAATTTTTTGGCTATTTATAGAGGTTTTGGAGAATTATTTTGCATTAAATTGATTAGAAATTGACCTTATCTTCTTTCAAATTGCCTTTTTTTGTTATTCTAATTTAATTGGCTAGTTTTTTTCTCTCTTTCCCCAACTACTACAACCTTAATCTGGATGATTCCTCTTTTTTTTTTCCCCTTAATTATTCATACATTTTCTTTAATTATTCAACATTATTTTAGCATATTTCGCGTATTTTAAGTAATTATGCATATTTCTACCTATATGTAAATTCATATAAGGTACAAATAAATATTCTTAAATATTATTTATGTTATTTCATAATTTTTAGTGTGCATATAATTTATTTCTAGCGATTCGTTAGTTATCGGAATGCATTTTACGCATTTCTGATAAATAACGAGTAATATACTTAAAATTTAAAAATTTTATATTCTCTTGTTTTATTACTTATTTTCTTAAATTCAAACTTACGGGGTTATATTTACTAATAATTATAGCTTCATTGTAAAATTTAGACTGCATCGAACAATTTATTCGATCGCTCTAGATTCTACAAACAGAATCCCAAATACTTAATTGTAGGTCTTATAATCACTAACTAAGTTCATGGCAGAGATTCATTAAAGCGTTCGAAGGAAGAGTTGGTCCATCAAAATTTAAGGATGTCGAAGGATTATTAGTTAAGCTAAACTTACTCGACAAACTTAGGTTGAGGAATATTAGTCTTAGTTTGAAGCTTTCTTGAACGGGGTAACTAGTTTATTTGATAACTTTATCACTAATTGTTTCATTTTCGGTTTAAAGATGAACATTCGTAGGGATGTTCTA
Source organism: Lumnitzera littorea (assembly GCA_024138015.1). Classification (NCBI taxonomy): domain Eukaryota; kingdom Viridiplantae; phylum Streptophyta; class Magnoliopsida; order Myrtales; family Combretaceae; genus Lumnitzera; species Lumnitzera littorea. The sequence goes on along the minus strand of JAMXBB010000008.1, from coordinate 112,409,304 downwards.
TTAGCTAGGTTTAAATCACTGATTCAAGTTGTTTTAATAGCTAAAATGCTTAAAGTTAAACTTTTTGACCATTTTTCCTTTAAGAAGCCATTTCTTTCTACTTCTAAATCTTTTACTTTGCAATATTCTAAACCTTCATTTCCTTTAACCTCACGTACATCATTTACACCCGAACCTTTTACTCTACCTCCACTATTACCTTCTCCTAAACCCACTTTACCCATTAAAAGAATGACAAAAAACGAACTACAAGCAAGACATGATAAAGGCTTATACTATAACTGTGATGAGAAGTACCATAATGGATACAAGTGCAAAGCTAAATTCTTGTTACTCATCTAAGAAGACGACGATGATTTAGAAGTTATGCAAGATGATTCAGTTGAAGTTAAGGATCATGAGATTACTGATGGTTAGGAATCTCTTTCCATGAGTTACCATGCTCTTTCGAGTGACATGGTACCTAAGACTTTGAAATTTCAAAGTCTTATTGATAAACAACAAGTTCATATATTGATTGAGTCTAATAGCACTTACAATTTTGTGCAATGAAGGTTAGTAAAGCATTTGGGTTTAACAATTGAGTTTTCTCCCAAATTTCAAGTGATGATTGGCAATGGCCAAAAGTTGGTTTATGAAAGGCGTTGTGTGGATGTTCTACTACTTATTCATGGAACAGAATTTGTTGAAACTTTTTATGTTTTATTTATTTGTCGAGTTCTATTTCGATTTTTCTTAATTTAATCCATATTAAGCCCTACTTGTTTAATATATATTATTCGACATAAAATTAAGGAAATATTTTTCTTTAAAAAATGTTTTGAAAAAAAATATTTTGAAAAATTAGAGTCTCTAACTAATTAAACCGGTGAAAAATGAAATTAAGGTTTTTGGGTGGGAAAACCCTAATTTAACGATTGATCTACGTATTTTCTACGAAAATAATTTAAAAAAAAAATAACTAGAAAAACTAAGTTCGAGGGCTAACCTATTAAGACTAAATCACTATATAAAAATAAAAAAAATCAATTAATGGGCTTTATTTTAATATTTTTCTATAAAAATACTAAGATATATAAAGATATACAGAATATAAATAAAATTATTTTTTAATTATTTCTTTATTATGAATTTTAAGAAAAAAAGTTTTTTTTTCTTATTTTTTAGACGGTTACCTTGAAGATATATACGTACTCACTAATATTTTTTTCTAAAATATTTAGTGGGTGAATTTTTTTTTATTTTTGAAAATCAAGCTAAATTTACATTTATTTAACTATTTATTATTTATTAAGAAAAATCCTTAAAAAACCCAATTTTTATTTCCAATTAAAAAAAAATCTAAAGACTTAATTTTTAAAAAGACTACAAGTTACTATTTTTTTTTTTATTCTTTGAAAAAACTGTTACGTGATAAAACTTTAAAAAAACTCCTAAAACACCTAAATGAGAATAAATAAATAAAAGATGTAAGTTTTATAAATTATGCTAATATGTAATTATCATAGAAAACATATTGTTTTATTAAAAAAAACGTAATTACTATTGACAATATGCTGGAAAGGAAGCCTAAAACACTTAAATGAGAAAAATAAATAAATAAAAGATGAAAGTTTTATTAATTATGCCAATATGCAATTATTATTGAAAACGTATTACTTTATGAAAAAAATGCAATTATTATTAACAATATGTTTAACTATGGAAAAGAAGCCTAAATTATAGAAAATATACTTATGAATAAGTTACCTAATTATAGAAAAGATGTTTAATTATGAAAAAGATGCCTAAACTATAGAAAAGATATCTAAATTATGGAAAAAATGCCTATAACATGGAAAATATATCTAGATCATGGAAAAGAAGCCTAAGCCATGAAAAAAAAAAATCTTTAACCATAGAAAAGACACCAATTAAATTTTTTTTTTATTTTATGCAAAACTAACTAAGTAATAAAATTAAGTTTTCATTGAAACTTCCTAACATTCCTAATAAAAAAAAATACAAATCCAATGGAAACTATACAATTATATCCTTATCTTTTAAGATTTGCAACCTAGATATGAAATATACGAATTTTATCCTAAAGACACAAAATACGTTGTTGTATCTAAATTATACAATTTTTCTAAAAAAGTGCAATTTTATCTAAAAAATGCAATTTTTCTAAAATACATGATTTTTCTAAAAATATGATAACTTTAAAGATGCAATTTTTGTAAATAATGCAATATGCTAAAAAAGTTATTCTTAATGAATATGCAAATTATATATAAAATATTATTCCATGAGAATTAAAATAAGGACTTATAAGAAAAAAAATAGTATGGACCATTAACACTTTAATGAAAGAATTAAGAAAAACTAAACCAAAAAAGACAAAACCCATCTATTGGACTAAGGGACACGGGTCAGATTAGCTTGGGCATGGCGTGTGATTTGATGTTAGCGTGTAATAGAGTGAAATTGAGTTTGCTATTTGGATTGTATACGTGTATGGAATTGTAAGTGGAATTATGCAAGTGATTGAGGGATGGTGAGTCGATTATGCTATAGTATGTGATGTCGTCAGGTGAGAATGTGTGTGAGATTGTGAGTGGTCGATAGAGCTAATGTGAGCGAGGCATGTTTGGTGAGGGTCATGGAATATAGTGATGTAGAGTGATTATGTGGTGAATGTATTGTGTTTTGAGGATTGCGAAAAATGTATGGATCTAGACTTATGTTTTCGTGACTGTAGGGTTTGTAATTATGAAAAAGTGTATCGGTATGGACATGAATATGTGTTGGTGTATTAGGGATTGTGAAAGATGTGTCAAACATCACCGTCAAATTCCTATTTATAAGTCACACAATCAAATTTTTCGCATCTCTTTAGATATAAATTTAATTCTCAACAAACCTTAGATATAAAAGATACGATAACGAAACCTAAATATAGAATATGTGATTTATATTCTTTGAAGATTCAACCTAATTTATAGAAACCCTATTTTAATTTAGGCTTTTTATTTTTCAGGCCTGACTTAGTGTAACTTGATTTAACGCATTAACCTATTTAATAAATCCTAAGTGTATTTTAATTTAATATAAATTAGATAAAAATTCACTTTATATCAGATTGGACTAAAGTATTTTAACGAAGCATGATCTTTTAATGACTTTAGAATTTATTAAATCGAATATACACCATTATCTAATTCAACTCTAAATAATTCGACTCGATACAATTCGATACAACTTGACACTTTATTTTTATTCTTTTTTCAAGTTTCTTTATTTATTTTATATTTATTATTTTTAAACCTGACCAAAAAATAAAATAGCAAAAATGAGATGTCTACAGCTATATTTCTTTGTAATAAAGTTTATAAAAACTTTGTTATATAGACAAAAAAGGACATACTCATTTTTGCTTGAATTGGCATGGTAAGGACTTTGATTGTTAAACAAAATGGATCCCGATTTGAAAGGTTGGGTATCCTTAAAATGATAGATCTCTTTCAAGATGAGTTGCTAGAAGGGATTGATCTTTCGAAGACAAGATAAGATAACATTCTATTAAAAACAAAACGAGATAACGCTCTCATAAGTAGGCGATTTTTTAAATAACTAGACGGCACTCCTTTGAGCAAGCAATCTAAAAAGGAATAAGTAAGCGCTCCTTTGAGCAAACAATCTAACTAAGAATAAGACTGTGCTCTTTGAGCAAGCAATCCTAGAAAATGATTAGATGACATTCTATTGAGTAAGCGATTAAAAAAGGAATAAATAGGAGCAAGCGATCCTAGAAAGAAATAGATATGACAGCACTTCTATGAACAAGCGATCCTAGAAAATGACTAGATAGGACAGCGCTCTTGTAAGCAACAATCTAAGAAAAGAACATAACAGCGCTTATTTGAGTAAGCGATCCTAAAAAGGATTAGATAGAATAACGCTCCTAAGAACTAGCGATCTTAAAAAAGGATTAGATAAGACAGTGCTCCTATAAGTAAGCAATCCTAGAAAGGAATAGGACAGCGCTCATTTGAGCAAGTGATCCTATAAGGGAATAGATAGGACAACGCTCTTATTAACTAGTGATCCAACAAAAAATAGGATAATACTCTTTTGAGCAGACGCTCCTAGAAAAGATCGGATGGGGCTCCACTGAGCAAGCAACCCAACTAAGGATATGACAGTGCTCTTTTGAACAAGCAATCCTAAAAAGAGTTAGATGGCGCTTTTATGAGCAAGCGATCCTTTAAGGATTAGGACAGCTTTCCTTTGAGCGAGCGATCCTAAAAAGGATTGGATGACTCTCATATGAATAAGCAACCTAAGATTACTATATGAAATGAACAACACACTAAAGGGCAAGCAATCCATAAATTTCAAGGATTTTGATGAGTTTTGACAAAAAAGATCCAAAACTTGAGTTTGAGGGATTTTTATGATTCTTTGAAAAATTTGACTCTCTTTTTGAGAAATTTGTCTTGTCAATTTTTGAAAAAAAAAGTTCCATTTCTCTTTTGAAAAGGTTTTGTAAGAAATTCAAAAAAACACTCTTTGATAGAAAATTATGTTGCTATTAAGTAAGTGTTATGCTCCGAAGCAACAGAATCGTAACAGTACTGTCATGCAAACTATTTTAAGATAGAAACTGACAATACAGTCGATATCTTAGACCTGATTTATACAAGGCGTTCACAACTAATCCATTTTGAAGTAAATAACTCATAAATTAAACAAGTGATTTACTTATAATCTTAAACAAAATACATACTTATATTGAAATAATTTGAGTATCTTTATAAGTTTTAGCAACTTAATCCTAATTTACTTAAGTAATTCATAAATTAATACTAAAAGCTTTAAAGAATAATCTAGACTTAAGAGTATATCTGGTCTTCAGTTTATATACTTACTCTCCAAGATCCAACAATTATTAGCTTTAGGGTTGATATAAGTCACTTTCTAACTACCTGCAATAACGTATATAAGGATGTGAGCAATCATAGCTCAGTAAGTTAGGGCGGGAACTTAAAACCATATAACAAATATAAATAGGGTTATCAATCAAATTATTAGGTACAATGTATGTTCAAACAAATGTCATTGTATGACGTTATCTTGCCCATTATAAGATTAAAGAAATCGCACCCACTTTAATTCGAGTTGAGGAGTTTCTGTTAATACAACGGCTCACGATAAAACTCAAACTTGTGCAATTGAGATATCGCTTCTCTTGTGACTACCTTCGAACCATTGACTTCACCCTTGTCATGACCTCCTCACCTGTCACTTAGTTCGACTAAAGATAAAGAAGGGACCAATTTACCATCCAGCACTATTCCTTTTGAAAGGGTCAATATTTGGCCAGAGAATTCTAATGTTCCCGTAATGGGTTGCTATGCATGTCCAATTGAGAATTTTAAGTCATATATTTAATTAGGTTTAATTTAAGGTGTTTAATCATTCCAACAAATCACATAAATACAAGTTAGGACAGCAATCAGAATCATATCTTCAAACTCAGAAACAAGCACATGCGTATAGTTAACTATCTAATAAGCACAATTAAGTACAATTTTAAGCTTTTGAGTACTACAAATTAGTACTCAGAAATACAGTAATGTATTAATCTCAACTTATTTGGGCTCCTCACTTACTCACTTTAAGTAAGGCTTGCTTAGTCTATCACAAAAAATCCTTATAATACAAATATTATTTCAGTTTTCTACATAACTGCTAAAAATTGGTTCAAGTCTATAGCTTATTATTATCTTTTGTTTAGGGTTTTATATACCCATTTATTCATGATTTTAAGTCTTTTACAACGATTCCTAATTTCAAGCTAGGTTCTAATTCAATTTCTTAATTGGTTTCTAAATTAGATTTTTAGCTTAGTATTCGATTATGGATTTTATATGTAAACCCTAAGAAATCGTTCTAACCCATAATGTGAAATTAATCACATTATTTGTGAGTATCTTAAATATCGTAATTATCCTTAGTCAGTATTTTATTTTATCCGGTACACTTAAATCCTTATTAGTGTATCGAGTTTATTCCTAATGTGAGAAAATTTTATATATTTCATATAAATACTTAAATTTTAATCTCCTACCAGATTTTTGTATATATTCCTATTATTAGTATAATATTAATTTTTATTCTAATATTTTCTATTTATTATATTTCCAATTTTTCATATTATGTATAATTATCTATTATATACGTAATACACATCTAATATTTTTATCACTCTAAATATCATCTCCTAACATCAATTAACATCTCATAATGTCTAAATTCATCTCAAATCATATTTTACTCTTAATTGCCCTAATTTACAAAATTAAATTAAAATATACCATTTTTACCTATTACATATTTATTACATAATGCCTTAATAATTACATCTAACACCCTAAATACTACAAATATCATAGTTCATCAGATTTCAACATCTTAAAACATATAATTATACACTAAATCAGTAATTATCTATTTAATTACCTAATTAATCTAAAATTATCCATTTTATGTATTATTTTAAGGCCTAAAAATTATCTAAAAATTTCGAAATTTAATTTTTGAGAAAAGGCTTAATGATACTGTTCTATATCATCTAAGTAGTTTACAAAAAAAATTTGGGCTCAAAACCAAACTCTTAAGGCCATTTATTTCTAACCTGAACAAAACTCGGGTTTGCACGATTTTTTAAAGATAGTATATTTATAGATATAAAATCATCAAAATAAAATTTTTTCCTAAATCTACATACTTAATAACCTCAATACAAAATTTCACAATTTTCTAAGTATATTTAATATTTTTAACAAAATATGTAAAATCGGGAGAAAAATTGGACCCATTAGAATTGGTGGCTCTGACAACCAAGGTCTTATCATCTACTCTAGGCGTTACCACCACCATGTAGTGGTGCCGGTGGCGGTAGTGGTGGCGGCGGTAGCAGCAATCCACTCTCAAGTGCTCGTCTAGTTTGAGATCTTCTTTAAAGTCTTAACTGCATAAATTTTTGCTAATTTTTTGAAAACCCTAATTTTCTCTTAAATTTTTTACCCTCACAATTTTTCTACCATTCTAATTGTCTAAATGATCTTCTGTAATTTTTTGGTTATTTATAGAGGTATTGGGGAATTATTGTACATTAATTTGGTATGACACTTACCTTATCTCTTCTTTTTCTCACTTTCTATTTGTTGCAGTTTAATTGGTTGCTTTTGTTTCTTCAATTCTAGATTGTCACGCCCCACTTCTAGACATTTCCTTATTTCTCTATAATTTTCTTGATTTTTTCTTAATTATTCTTGCATTTTCTTTAATTATTTAACATTATTTTAGCCTATTTCACATATTTTAAGTAATTATGTATATTTTTACCTACATGAAAATACATATATGGTATAAATAAATACTCCTAAATATTATTTAAGTTATTTTATGATTTTTAATATATATATAATTTATTTCTATCGATTCGTTAGTTACCGGAATTTGTTCTAAGCATTTCCAATAAATAACGAACAATTTTTAAAAAATTTAATATTATATTAATTAATCATTTTATTACTTATTTTCCTAAATTCAAATTTATAGGATCATTTTTACTAGTAATTGTAGCTTCATCATAAAATTTGGGTTAGATCGAACAATTTATTCAATTACCTTAAATTCTACAAACCGAACCCCAAGTAGCTAATTGCAAGACTTACAGTAAGAAAGCCTCAAAAACTTTAAAGATCACAAATAAGGGGTTGGCTTATCCTTTGCTCATTGATTACTCATTCTTTTGGTTTTGTTTCTTAGAGCAAAATTCATGATTTTTGAACTTGTTGGAAATACTGATTTCAAACTTGAGGTTAAAACTATTTATGTTCTTGAGAAAGTACTTAACTACTCTTTAATTTTCCACTACGAGGAAAAATATCATTATTTGAAATGTTCAATCCAAGTGGACTTCCTTATACCCTCATAGGTTTATTTTCACTTTCAACATTAATTCCAAAAATTGTACCCTATCCTATAAGCGATACACTTTGGTTAATTAATAAGGTCTTTTTCGGGTTTGCAATGTAAGACTTTTGGTCAATAGTTTAAGCAAATGGATATTAATATTCTTTGGCCAATTTTGAAGTAATTATATACCATATATCTCGAGTTTACAAGTCAAGAACCAAAGAGAAGCCAAAAATAGGCTCGTTATAGTTTCATAAGTAAATTTCGCTTAAAATAAGTCTATTTCTGTAGTTAAAAAAGTTTAATCAAAGATGATAAATTGGGTAGGACCATAAAATAAGGGCTTTGCTTTTGAGTTTGAGAATTTATAATGTTCAGATTTTGGATACTGTCACAAGTTCAGACTTTAGGCTTATTGATAATTTGGCTTGTGCTTGAAGATGATCACCTTGCTTGTTGTGAACCGTAACCAAGAACAGACAAGGCAGATCGCTAGATGGGTTCGAGCTTGCAGAAAGCTCGAAAGGAGTAATGAGGAAAATGCACGAAAGAACAGTGATGAATGAAAAACTAAACAAAATCCACAAACAACTATAAAGGATATAAGACATCAATGGAATTTTTGAGGACTCACAGTATAATTCAATATGACGTACAAATTGGTCTGGTGAGATTACTTGCCACTTAACCTTACTTAAGGGAAATGATAAAAGTGACGCCAAGCATAAAACAACAGTGTGTTTATACTAGGAAAGAAAAATACTCAAGTGTATTCATGATAATCTGTTTGCCTGCGGCTTGCAAATACAAAGGGTATTTATATCCAAGAATTTAAGGCAACTTGTTTAAAAAGAGAAAAGACAAAATGAGTATTACCCCAAAGTAGTAATGTATAACAATACAAAAAAGTAAAAATGAATATTCACAGAAGTAATAATTAGTAAGGCGTATTCTATACGTGATCCTGTACACGTGGGGATGCTATATTGGTGAGGTCATTAAAAAATGCGGACAAAGCAATGCGGTCAACTAACTTATCCAAGTAAGGATGGCTTTTGTAATCCGGGGTCTCTCTCTTAGCATGGCGGTAAGGGTAATGCCAAGTAAGTAAGTGATCAGGCATAAAGGAGGATTAGATGTTATCTCAACCATTCGTTTCTTGGCATTCTATCTACGAGAGATTGGCAGTCATTCGGTATGGCTTAAGGAGTGACTACATAAGGAAGTACTTGGCATCGGAAAGAGTTGACTGGAGTAGAAGAATTCATCTCGTCAAGCCTTTCAGTCTTCAGGCTTGATTGTGGGTCAAAGGGTCAATAGCTCAGTTCCCATCATTGCTAATGTTTTCAATTTTCTCTTTTTCACATTTTTCTCTTTTTTCTTCTTTTTCTTTTCTACTTTTTTTCTCTTTGTTTTTTTTTTTTTTTGTCAAGGTAGTCACCATTCATTGTTGAATTTTTTGCTCGATGGGATTTAAAGCCCTAAAACCATAGGTTCAAAGAGTATAAGCTTGAGAGAAGTATATATAGAATTAAGTGTTTAAGAAAAGTTCACGAGCTTAAAGTATTTGAATAAGTGCATAGGCTTGAGTGAGGTGTATATAATCTGAAACTCTTCTTCATCCTAAAGAAATTAAATTATCCTTGACAATATTTACTCATGAATTGGCATAACTAAAGCAAACACATATAAGTTTACTCCCTTTTCTCCAAAATAATGACCCTAACCTCTTAACTGCCCCTGTTTAGAGTGATTCTTGGCACGGTTAATTTTAAGAAAAATTCCTTAAAAAGCTCAAATAGGTTTGCAAGGAATAATTATGTTTAAGGATAATGAAATAAATACCTAATATCATTTTGACATGGGTACCAAGTTCAAGATAGGCCTCATTTTTTGAATAAGCTTAAGTACTCATATTGTGTCACTTAACTCTCATGTGTGTTTAGGGTTAGTGTTTAAGACATGGTATGCATCTTTTCATCTTAAACTTTTCAAATAATGTGTTACCAATCCTTTTTATGGAAAATTTTAAGTTCCGATTTCACATTTACTTTATCCATTTTCATTTGCCCCATGTCTTGTATGAAATATTTCATTAATGAAGGGCCAATGGCATGCCTTTATCGAGTTTAGCTAAGTACACATCATAGAAAAACAAAATGCACAAGAAAAACACTTTATTCAAATAAATCTTATCTCTAAAGTGAAAGATTATTTTGAAAAGAGATAAATAAAGGAACTAAAACTCTTTTTCCACTTCTTACCCCCATTTCTATCACTTCTTCAAACTTAGTTCATTTAGTTGAATTGATCTTTTGGAGTTATGCCTAATTGCTTCAAATGGTGAGCTACTTGGTCAGATGGTAGTAGTAAACCCTTAATACCCGATGTTAGAGGTTGTCTGTTTGATGCCCCTAGATTAGGGATACCACCGCCCATAAACCCATCAATCTCTAGAAATTTTGGTTAGATAACCTTAGCATCAATCAAATCTTGCACTTTATGCTTCAGTTTCTAGCAATCTTTTATGGTATGCCCCACTTGGCCCACATGATATTCATACCATTTGTTGGGGTTGTAATCCTTTGGCTCATATTTCTTTAGTAGGTTTTCACATGCCGATAGTCCTACATCTCTCAATTACTTGAACACTTGGGCCATTAGAATCTACTATGTAAGTCGCCTTCTCTTATTGTGAACGGGCTTGTCTTGATTTTAGGCTTTCCCAATTGGCACATTTGCTCTCAACTTCTCTTTCCCTGAATCATCCTTGTGCTTTGGCTATGATGTTCTCTTTATATTAGGATGTAGGTTTTTGAGCTGCTTGAGCATATAACCTATTTCCATTTCTGTACCCATAAGTCTTTTCTCTATCTTCGCTAACTTTTCTTCTAAGGCTGCAACCTTGTTTCTCAGATCATAGCAGAAACATACCCTTTACACTTGACTATTCAAATCTGTTTCTAGCATTTTTTATAATCCTTGTATCATCAATAAAATCTTAGACTTTATTCTTCAACTTCCATCAATGGTCAGTAGCATGCCCCTACTAACCTATGTGGTACTCGCATTATGGATTAGGATCATATTTCTGAGGCCTATACCCTGGTATTGGAGTCTTAAGATGCAACAAACTCTCTTCTGTTAGGAGGCAAAAGACCTGAGACATAATAATCAGGATGTGAGTGAACCTTCTTTTAAGTGATTTCTAGCTTGGTTTATTTTCCTCGAGCTCTAGACTAGTGCTTATGGCACTAGGCTCGTGTATCATTATATACGACATCATAGTGTTCACAGTAGCCTCTGAATTTGACAGGGTTAATTCCTTCCTTATCGATCTCCCTACTTTAATAGCATTTTCAATGTGATTGCCGGTTGTAAATACGTTTGCAAACGTAGAAGTTGTATGGCCTAAGAGTTGATTATAATAAGGTTTACCTAACGTGCGGATGAATATGTTGATCAATTCATTTTCTAGCAATTGTACTGTAGCTTGAGCGGTTGTAGATCTCCATCTCTGGGCATACTCTCTAAATGACTCAGTCGGCTTCATTTTCTTGTTATTCAAATCCATCAAGGAAGGAGCCACTTCTTTATTGAACTTGTACTATTGATAAAAAACTTGAGCTAGCTAATCTTAAGTATCAAGCTTAATTAAGTTTTATTAGGCATACCAAATCAACGCTGGCCCAGTTAAGCTATCTTGAAAAGTTTGAATCATCAACTACTTATATTTAGAGAATTAGGCCATCTTGAGAACATAAAGCCTAAGATAAAGTTTAAGACAACCCATTCCATCATACCTTTCAAAATTTTGTACCTTTAACTTCTTGGATAACTTGTGGTCTTCAAAAGTACAAACATTACTCAGGCCTAAATCGCTCTATACATTGTGATCATTTAGAACTTCCATTTTCTCTTCAATTTTTTGGAAGATTTTCTTTTCCATCTTCATCAATTTCTGCTTTAGTTCCTTCCCCAAGCCTTTGCTACCGTTGTTAAGCTTGTGAACTGGCAACTCTTTAGACTTATTTGCCTCAGATGGTATGATGGTATGTTAGTAGGCCCTTAGTATTTGGTATGTGCTATGGTCTCGACTTGCTTCGCATGTATGCTTAGAACCCCTTAGGCTGTGGCTATTCTCTATTAAAGAGCTTCATACATCTTGGTTCCAACAACGAGTGATTATGGGCTTCAAGTTAGGCCAAATCATTAAAAAAAAATCTTTCAAAACCTGCAAGAATCTCTTCTTATTAGCAATACTGCATTCCTTTTAAAAAAAAATCAAGTTTCTAATTTTGAAAACATTTCTTTTTTTTTTTGAAACTTTTATTGAAAAAAAAAATCAATTTTAATTTAATGTTATAGAAACCTAATACTAACATTGACGAATCTAAAAAAAAAATGGAAACATTAGGACTACGATTGAGAACACAGATGACATAAGGGTGATATAAAAAAATGGAAAATATTTTTACAATGAGAAACTTATTAAAAGATTACATGAAGGTGACTACTTGTAGAGAGAGCTTTATCATGATCATGACAGTGAAGAATGACGACTTAGATATTTATAAGATTGATGACTTTAAGGTAGGAAATAATTTATAATTGGAGTCTAATGGTTAAGTCTTTTTTTTTTCTTATATTTTATTAATTCCTAATAGTATAGTACATATACAACATTGCAATAGAAATCAACCAAGTAAATAAATTATCATTAAATTGATTTTTTTATCATAAAATATCTTTTTGAAATTTCCTTTTAAAAAAAAATTTGGAAAGCCTTCTTAAAAAAACGATAGTTCCATAATAATTTTTATTATAGTTAATTTCTATAATTACATGCCTTAAAAAAAATTTTAAAGTTGATATGAAGCTTCTTTTTTTATTTTTATTTTTTATGTTGGCACATTATAATACAAAGAGAATATTAATGATCTTGTGCTTTCTATATTAGATTTTATATTACACAATCTATTACTTATGAAATAAAACAAAATCTACAATACTTACTATACTACACAAGAAAGCATATACAATAGATGTTATGTAATATGCTACATACATGTGCAATGCAATGGGGTTAGTAATTAATAAATTATATGAAGTATTATGAATCTGTAGTAAAAAATACACTTATATATAAGTAAATCTGAAATAATATTTAAAAATAAATGAAGCCTATAAATACTTATATATAAGGGTTAGTGATATTTTAATTTCCCTATTTTTTGAAAAGAACGTTGAACCGACTGTAGATTAATCAAACTTTTCTTATAATTTACAAATGGATACCGCCTTTTTTTTAAAAAGAATGATGTGGAAGAGTAGGGTCTATGGGTCTGAAGCTCTATAGTTTTAAAGATTTCTGGAGAAAAACCTAGTGGGCTACATCAAATCTTGAGTGGGTTCGCCTATCACTGCCAAACGAGAGTAAAGACCACAGTAATCTGAGGGTTACATAATAGTGGCCCATCTTAAGTTCTTAAGGTGGTTGTTATGCCCCGAAGTCGCAAAGTCGCAACAGTCCCACCGTATGAACCATTCTATGATAGTAACTGGTCTCACAGTACCTACCATAGACACGATCTACACAAGGTGTCGACGACTCCTCAATTTGAAGTAAACAGTCCAATTAAATGTTTAACTACAATTATGGTAAATATTACAAATTTCTAATAAACATATATAATTATATGTAAAGTCCACAGAACTTCCTAGAAAATTCTACATAAACACAACGGTTCACTAATTTACATAATAACTATAAGTTTTTCATCCTCAACTACAAAGGACACACTAGCTACACATCACTACTAAGTAAATTAATCCTCACACCCCTGGCTTCAAAAGAACTAACTTTTGGATAATTGTAAGGCGACATAATACTTGAAGTATTCATAAATTAGGACCTGTAAAAAGATATATAAAGGTATGAGCAATTACAGCTCAGTAAGTTGAATTGGAGACTCATGAATGTATACAAACACAAACAAGATTATCAAGCAATTATTTTCATGCACTACAGTAATCAAGTGTCATCGCACAACGTAGTCTAATCTGTTGTGAAATCAGAGAAATTTCACCTGCTCTAATCCGGATTGAGGAGTTTCCATGTTATGCGGCAGCTCACAACCAAACCCAGGCTTGTGCAATGGAGACCTCGCTCCTCTCGTGACTATCTTCGAACCATTGACTTCACCCTCGCTGTGACCTCCTCTCCTATCACTTAATTCGACTAAGGATGAAGAAGGAACCATTATGCAATCCTGCACTATCCCTTTCAAAGGGGTTGATACTTGGTTGGAGAATCCTAATGATCCCCTAACGGATTGCAATACATGACATTTTAGGTCATTATAATCGAATAAGATTAAATTTCATTTAGGGTTTTCAAACAATTCACACTAATTCAATCATACCACAAATTTCAACACGAATTCAGATACCTCAAACACATGCGTAAACTACTTACAATCATAACCATATACAATCCTAAGTTTCCGAGTATTATAAAAATAGTACTCTAATACAGTAAGTAATAACCCAACTTACTTAGAATTTCTCAGTCACTCAATCACTTAATTGCAAGCTAATTCGTCTCTGGATATCTTATAATACAAGTAAGTCTTTTTAGTACTTATACTTTAAGGATTTATATTCTAAGTTATAATTTAACTCATTTTTTCTATGTATACCTTGTAGACACCTAATTTTTGCCCTTCCATAGTCTTAATTTTTATTTTTATAAAAAGGGTCCTAATTCAAAAAAATAAAAAATAATAAAAATTAACAAATAATGAAAATACCAAAAAAATAAGAAAATGAAAAATTATAAAAATTTCATAGATTTTTAGGAAGTAATTTATGTTAGGAATAATTAGTTTAATGTTAATGTTAATTTTAGTTTAGTTAAAAATTTTAATTTAGGGATTCAGATAGTTTAAATATAATTTAATGGTAATGAATGTCAAGACACAAACCAATAGCCTAACGGATAAGTAGCGGAGTACTTGGGTGGATTTAGTTGGAGGTCATGGGTTCGAGTCTCAGTAGGCACTTATGTATTTATTTTTCTATCTTTGCAAAAGAATCATATCTAATTAAATCATATGGGTTTAGCTAAATCAGATTTGAATCTAGTTTAATCGGATATAATAAGATTCGATTTTGGCTTTATAAAAGAAAAAATCATAACGGGAAACAGACCATGGGCTTCATAAAAAAAATATATATATATATATATATATAAAGGATCGGCTTCATCCGAAAGCAGAGAACCGATCATCAGGAAAGCAAGACGCCATCTGAATTCCAACGATCGTCAAGAAAGCAATGCCATCTGAATTCCACCGATCGTCAGGAGCAACGTGACGCCATCTGAAATCCAAATTCCGAAGTCCCCATCCACAATCGGCCATGAAGCAGCGACGACAATTCCATTGTTCCTTTACTCTATGTAGCAGTCTACGAGTTCTACACAGCGGTCTACGAATTCCACGCAGCAGTCCACGAATTCTACGCAGCAGTCCACGATCATTCCACGCAGCATCTCCAACATCTGCTCGTACACGAACAGCAGCAGCAATGTCTACGATGACAGACACACTTTGAACTCCGACGACCGCTATGCATCGCTGCCTATCAGCTTCGTCTCGCCAACCCAAATCTGCTACTACTAACCAAATGCATAGCTACTGCCAAATAACATCAGGTTCAATCTTCATCAGATTTTTACTATTTAATTAATTATTTATTTATTATTGTTATGGTATATTATTATTATTTGGATTTTTAGTCATGTAACATAGCATATATGTGAATATTTTAGGTTAAGAATATTATATTTTAGGTGGTTATGTAACAATAATATAGATATACATTTTAACTTAGGTGTTTTCCTTAATATTATATTTCTAGGAGTCCTCACTGAGAAAACTCGTTTTTTTAGAAACAAAGTCAATGAATTTTTCAAAATTTTAGGACTTTTAGCGAAGTTTTTTTTATAAAACAATAACACTCAAGAGTTAGGACCCCTTTAGATTTTTTTCATAAACCGAATAAATTGAAATGTAAACTTGAATGGTTTTCAAAATTAAAATAAATCAACACACTAAAGATTTTCTAAAAGAACTACGATTGTCTGATCCCGGCTAGCGGGTACGTAGGCACCTTCGGGGCGACGATAAAATATGTTAAACTTAAGTTCTTTTTCTTTTGATTTTTTTTGTTTATTTATCTATTTATTTTAAATATTATAATTAGAAAAATAATCTTAATTTCGGCAAATAAATAGTGGTACTTGTTAAGGTTTAATAGGTTAGCCCCCGAACTCGGAACCCTCTAGTTCTTCATTCAAAATTGAAATCAAAGACCGGTAGCCAAATCGTAATCAATCCACCCAATTGATTATGGTTTCTTTTTCTTTTCCCGACTTCGGTCGGGTGGCGACTCCAAAAATGATTTTCAATAAAAAACCAGAATTTCTTGATTTCTTTAGTCGAGGATTAATATTAAATGGGTTAGGGTTCATATTAATTAGGAAATGAGAAATTAATTTTAAATAAAAGAAAACCGAAAAATCAGGCTCGACATACCTATTATGTATTAATGATTCTTTCTATCCTATTTCGGGGTTCGGATTCTAAATTAGATTCTAGTTTTAATTCTGAAGTCTTAAATATGCTCGAATCCTAATGTGAAACTAATCACATTAAGCTCAAGTATTCTAATATTCTATTGGGTCTTAATTTAGTATTCTAAACTATTCGGTACATGCTAATCCTAATTGGGGTATCAGATTTATTCTCGATGTGAGAAAATCTTACATTTTTTATATAATTAAATTTTGTTTCAGATTGACTTTCTTCAATAGTTACTAGGGTGCTAATCATATCTAGGGGAATGGTAGGGTTAAGGCCATAGACGACCTCGAATAGAGTCTCCCCAATAGTATTATGAACAGTTCGGTTGTAGGCGAACTCCACAACCAGTAGGCACAGATCCTAATCCTTTAAGTTCTTTCCTATAATAGCTTTGAGCAGATTACCTAGTATCCTATTCACCACTTCATTCTGGCCATTTGTCTAAGGGTGGCTACTGGAGTTGAATATGAGTTCAATCCCAAGTCTTCTCTAAAGAGCTTTTCAGAAATAGCTAAGAAATTTTGTATCCCGATTTGAGACAATAATCTCTGGTACTCCATGTAGTCAGACAATCTCCTGTAAAAACAGATCGGCAATAGATAGAGCATCGTTAGTTTGATGGCATATGGCGTGGAATGAAGTGTGCCATCTTACTAAAGCAGTCCACTGCAACAAGGATGGAATCTTTCCCTCTAGATGTTCGGGGCAACCTTAGGACAAAGTCTATGCTGGGGTCGGCCCAAGGTAAAGTTGGTGTTGGTAGTAGCATAAACTCTCCGTAGGGTTCTCTCTTCCCCTTAGCATACTTGCTTACTTCACAGCTACTGACCACCTTATGGACATCCTTGGCCAAACCAGGCCAGCAAAAGTTTTCTTTCAATAGATTGGCTATCTTGGTTTCCCCGAAATGACTAGACAATTTCCCACTATGAGCTTCCCTAATCAACAACTTACGCATGGAACAGTTTAGTATGTATAATCGTCGATCCTTGAACAGGTAGCCATCCTTGAGGTAATACCCCTTGACAGTAATCTTAGCCTTGCACTGTTCTCTAATGGGGTCGAAATGAGAATCATGAGAATAGTGTTCAGCAATCAATGAGAATCCCAATAATTTTTTCTGCAAAGTGGTTAGGAACATTTGCTATCGTAATAGAGCGTCGACGACCTCACTTCCCTTCTTATGTTAGATGAAGTATGAGAAACTTCCCATGAACTCTAATCGCTTGGCTTGCCTCCTCGAAAGCTTATCCTGACTCCCCAGATACTTTAGAGACTCATGTTCTATATAAATAATAAACTCTTACTGTAGTAAGTAACGTTGCCAAATAGTAAGGGCTCGAAAAAGGAAGTACAACTCCTTCTCGTACACGGAATAGTTCTGGGTAAGACTATTAAATTTCTCACTATGGAAGGCGTCGGATTTGCTTTATTTGTTAAGAACCCTATATTTTCAGATGTGATTAAACTAAATCACTATTTTTCCTTAAATCTACATACAATAAAACCTTAGAATAACAAGTTTCATAATATTTTGGGCAAAATAACTAATTTTAAGAAATTATACAAAACCGGAGTAGATAAGGGACTCATTCAGTTCGATGCTTTTTGGCCGTCTAACTCCAGTGCAAGTGTGTTGGCCGGCCTAGACGGTGGGTCTGAAGTGGGGTAGTGGTGGTGGCTCGATCCTAGGTGGTGATGGTAGCTTGGTCCCAAGTGGTAATGGGGTGTGGGTTTGGCCCACTAACCCTAACTGCATAGTTTTTCTTTCTTTTTTTTTTTTTCTGGTTTTTCTCTTGAATTTTTTAAGCTCTCTATTTTTCTCTGATTCCTAACTGTTCAAAGGAGTTCTGTGAATTTTTTCCTTATTTATAAAGCTCGGTGATAATTAATATGCATTAAATTAGATAAGACATTGTCCAAATCCCTTAATTTTTTGCTTTTATGTTGCTTGATTCTAATTGGCTAATTTTTCTTCTTTAGCTCTTGACTTGCCACGAATAGATATTCATCATTCCCTATCCCTCTGATTTTTTTTTTCTGATTTTTCCTCAATTAATTAATAAATTTCTTTAATTATTTACTAAGTTTTTTACTAATTTAAGTAATTTTATGTATTTTTATCTACATATAAATACATGTGGGGTACATGTGAACATTCATAATTATTATTTAGGTCATTCTATAATTTTTAGTATACATATAATCTATTTCTAATGATTTATTAGTTATTAGATTACATTTTTCACCTTTTCGGTAATTAACAATTATTATACTTAAAATTTGAAAATTTTATAGTCTCCTATTTTATTACTTATTTTCTTAAATGCAAGTTTACGGGATCGTTTTTACTAATTTTTCTATCAATAGTTTATAATTTGGGTTTGACCGGATCCTTCAACCGATCGTCCTAAACCTTGTGTTCTAAGTTCAATTCTACAGTCACTTGGTTTAACTTTAAGGCTTACAGTGGTTTAGGTCCAACTACATATAAGTATGCAAATGATTGTTAAAACAAATAAACCTTAAGCCCCCCTCCCCAATAGGGGCCCATTGAGCCTTTTTTTTTTTTTTCTCTTAAGACTTGCATTACTGAAAACTAATTAGTATAACTATAATACAATCAAAGAAAAATAATACAAAAAAGCTTATCAATTAATTTTTAATTTTTACATAACTAGCCCACCAAACTTCTCTAGTGAAGTTGCCAATTTTGTTGAGCCCTATTTTGGTTTTACTTAACTTAATCCATATTAAACCCAACTTACTTAATATAGATTACTCTACATAAAATTAAGGAAATATTTTTCTTCAAAAAATGTTTTGAAAAATTATAGTCATCAACCGGTTAAATTGGTGAGAAATGAAATTAAGGTTTTCGGCCCTAATTTGGCCACCGATTCACGTATTTTCTAAGAAAATATTTTTTGGAAAAATAACCAGAAAAACTAAGTTCGGGAGTTAATTTATTAAGACTTGTTTACCATGTAAAAATAAAAAAAATTAATTAATGGGCTTTATTTTTATATTTTTCTAAAAAATACTAAAATATGTAAAGGTATACATAATATAAATAAAATGAATTTTTTATTACAAATTCCAAGAAAAAGAAAAAAAAAAGTTTTATTTTTTTATTTTTTAGACGATTGCTTCGAATGTGTATATGTACTCGCTAGTCGAGGTCAAACCAACATAGTTCTTTTTTGCTAAAATATTTAGTGAGCGGATTTATTTTATTTTTGAAAATCAGGCCAGATTTACGTTTATTTAACAATTTATTATTTATTAAGAAAAATCCTTAAAAAACCTAATTTTTACTCCTAATTAAAAAAAATCTAAAGACTTAATTTTTAAAAAGAATATAAGTTAGTATTTTTTTTATTTTTTCGGAAAAGCTGCTACATAATAAAACTTTTTAAAAACTCCTAAAACGTGTAAATGAGAATAAATAAATAAATAAAAGATGTAAGTTTTATGAATTATGCTAATATGCAATTATCATAGAAAATGTGTTGTTTTATGAAAAAAATGTATTTACTATTGATAATATGCCTAATCATGGAAAATAAGTCTAAACTATAGAAAAGATATCTAAACTATGAATAAGATGTCTAACCATAGAAAAAATGTCTGAATTATATAAAAGATGCCTAATTATGGAAAATATGCTTAAATCATGGAAAAGATACCTAGAACAATGGAAAAGAAATTCAAACAATGAAAAAGAAACCTAAACCATAAGGAAAACATAGATTAAATTTTTTTTATTTTATGAAAAATTAACTAAGTGATAAAATTCAGTTTTCCTTAAAAATTCCAATATGCCTAATTAAAAAAAAATGCAAATCCAATGAAAACTATATAATCCTATCTTAATTTTTTAAGATTTGCAACCTATATATGAAATATGCAAATTTTATCATAAAAATAAAAAATATGTTATTGTATCTAAAATATACAATTTTATCTAAAAAATGTAATTTTTCTAAAATATGTGTTTTTTCTAAAAATATGATAACTCTAAATATGTAATTTTTGTAAAAAATGCAATATGCTAAAAAAGTGATTCTTGATGAATATGCAAATTATGTATAAAATATTATTCTATGAGAATTAATATAAGGACCTGCAAGAAAAAAAAAAGTATGAACCATTAACACTTTAATGAAAGAACTATGAAAAACTAAACCAAAAGAAAATGAAATAAACAAAAAGGACAAAACCCATCTACTAGGTTAGTGAATACGGGTTGGATTAGCTTGCGTATGGCGTATGATTTGATGTTAGCGTATAGTAGAGTGAAATTGAGTTTGCTATTTGGATTGTGTGTGTGTATGTGGAACTATAAGTGGAATTATGAAAGTGATTAAGGGATAGTGAGCTGATCGTGCTGCAGTATGTGATGTTGTCAAGTGAGGATGTGTGTGAGATTGTGAGTGGTCAATAGAGCTAATGTGAGTGAGGCGTGTGTTGGTGAGGGTTGTGAACTTGATTGTGAATGTAAGAGAGTGAATGTAGTGATATGGAGTGATTATGTAGTGAATGTGTTGTGTGTTGGGGATTGTGAAAAACGTGTGGACGTAGACTTGTGTTTTCGTGACTATAGGGTATGTAATTATGAAAACATGTATCGGTGTAGGCATGAATATGTATTGGTGTGTTGGGGATTGTGAAAAACATGTCAAACATCAATGTTAAATTCCTATTTATAAGCCACACAATCAAATTTTATCTCTTTAGATATAGATCTGATTCTCAACAAACCTTGGATACAAAAAATGCGATAAAGAGTCCTAAATACAGAAGATATAATTTATATTCTTTAAAGATTCGACCTAGTTGCTAGAAACCCCATTTTAATTTGGGCTTTTTATTTTCTGGGCTTGACTCGGTCTAACTTGATTTAGCCCTCTAATTCATTTAATAAATTTTAAGTCTATTTTAACCCAATATAAATTATATAAAAATCCGTTTTATATCAAACTAGACTAAAGTATTTTAACGAAGCTTGATCCTTTAATGACTTTTGAATTTATTAAGTTGAACACACATTATTATCCTATTAAATCGTAAATGATTGGACTCGACTCAACTCAACTCGATACAACTTGACACTTTATTTTTATTATTTTTTTAATTTTACTATTATTATTTTTAAACCTGACCCAAAAATGAGATATCTACACTATTCAGGGGGCAAATTTGGTTTTGGATGTTCAATGGCTTCAATAATTGGGCCCTATCACCATTGACTATTCGAAGTTGTCTTTACAATTTTGGAAACTTGGCTGTCTAATAACGTTGAATGGAGGTCATGTCTATGTCAATTTAAGTGTTTGTTTAGAAGGGATACTATTGCATCTTGTTTTCAATTGAAGGTTTAAATGGTGAATTTTAGTTCTAATCAATTCACCTACAATACAATTCTAGAACACGTATTAAGCAAATTTGTTCATATTTTTTAGGCAACTTCATTGTTGCCACCTTTGCGTAATATCTAACATTAGATTTATCTCAAGGACAACAAACCTATCAATGTTTATGTTTGTAATATCCTACGATTTTGAATTCATACAATTATCCTAGAATCCGAGCCTCTAAATTTAGGGTATTGGGTTATGATATCTGTTTAATTTCAAACTTTATAGTAAAGTTAAGAAAATTAGACTAAGTAATTCAAGTAAAATTAATTTCTCAAAATAAGCAATATAAAGATATTAATTTTAAAGAAGTCAATTTATCACCAAAGCCAATAAATATAAAAAACGTAAATTTCGAGTATTTAGATATAACTAGATATTAGAGATAAGTTATTTAACTTATAAAAATGATAAATGAAATTGAATTATATGTAATATACATGTATTAACATAGAATATACATTATTTGTATTAAATGCATATATATAATAAATTATTATTAAAACAAGGTATATTAATATAAAAAAAGGAAAATTAATAAAAAAATAAAAAAGATGAGTTGTCCCATGATGTGGTAACCAAGGATCAATTTGAATTAATGAGTTAAAAGGCAAAACACCAGAAAATAACACCTCATGCATTGAAAAATCAAGAAAATGACATGGATAAGCCACATGTGTAATTTTTATTAATCATAATCCATTTGGAAATGATAAATAGGGCATGCTCATTTCAAAAACAATATTTTGGAAGTTTGAAAATACAAGAAAAACACTCAAGAAAATTTTGGAAAAAAATAAGAAAATTAGAGCAAAAATGAAGCACGGAATTTGATTAGACTAGTTCAAAGGGTTATAGGAATCCTATTGTGGTGTCCATTTGAGTTCAAAGAAAGCACCATCAAAGGAGGTATTCTGACAAAATTGGGTGGTTGGTTCAGATGAACTAAATTTTTTGCTAAAACTTTGTAAATTTTATAAAAATAGCAAATGATGTTATTTAATTATGAAGCTTGGTTTTCTAGAGTTATTTTATATGTAGATTAATGAAGTAATTTTATTTTAGTTAAATAATTATTGGAAATATAAGGTCTTTAAGAAATAGCTTTGTTTGAACGAAAAATTGAATTAAATTTTAGAAATATTAAATAACGTTCTCTCAAGTTAAAATTTTTTACGTAACATACTTAATATATGTATTTAATTTTAGTAATAATAATTTTTAAAAATAATCATGTTTACTATTTATTGTAATTATTTTGGATAAAATTGGCAATTTCGTTGTTATATGGAATTAATTAGTTTTTAATAAAATCAAAGTATAAGCCCTATATATTATGATTTATAGAAGTTTATAATGAATTTTGGGATACTTCATTTTTATTTTGTGATTAAATTCACTTATTTGTTTGATTTTTACTAATTTCAAGTTAAACTCGCTATTTTTGTAAAAATATATAATAGCTAGTTTAGTATAATTCATGGTCAATAATTAAACTACATATTTTTGTGAGTTTATAGAATTTTTCGTGGAATTATTCTAGCTCGTATACTATTTATTATGTATTTTCATAATATAAACCTATGTATTAGTCTAATATATGATATAGTAATTAGCACTAATGTAATATTTGTTAAATATGTAAAGGATTAGTATTTTTGAGTATGTAATAAATGCTAAACATCTCAAGAAATGAGGAATTTTAGGATTTTTAATTTAGATTTATGATTTATTTGAATTAATTACGAAGTTATAATAATATATGGTTAAATCAATAATACAAAAGGGTATCTTTAGATATTTGGCAATATTAATTAGTTTTGATTTATAAGATATCTTAATAGTACTCAAAATAACGATCGTGATAATATAAAGTTTATTAAAATTGGATATGAAATGAATAAGATACAATTGAAATAAACTTGGAAATGCAATAATGAAAACGCACAAGAACTTAGTATTGACCTGTAGTTGACTTAGGGTCTATGTGTATTTTTTTAGGTGTGATAGGTGAGGAAGGACCACATTGTGAAGCTTAAGATTTTATACTACTACTAAGCTCGGGAAAGTGGATATTTCTGTTTTTGCGCAAGTAGACTTATGTCTATTTGACTTAGAATCAGTTGTGTTATGAATTGTATTGGTGTATTAGATTAATTGGATATTTGAATTTGTTGAATGTATGTTGACTAAGTGAAATGTTCCCTAGGGTATGATTGATTCATTAGTATGTATTTTTGTTTGGAAAGAAATTGAACTGTTCTTTAAAGTATTTGTCTAAGTGAACCTTATACGAAGGAATGTAATATAAAGTTGAGAAACAAAGTTGAAGTTGAGATAGTTGAATTGTTTATAATGTGGAACTTGAGATTCGTGCTCGATACTAGGTTGTTGTACTATTCACTAAACTCATGGCATGGCATGGCATGGCAAGAAAAGACTTATGGTTCGAGTTTCTAAAAGCTTAAAAACTGTTGAATCGACTTTTGAGCATATAGAATTGCATTGCTCAACTTATTCAGGCTACATGGTGTGACCATCTACATATTGGATTTTCAAACTACAGTGGGTGGTTTTGTTTGAGGTCTTACTCCTAAATAGCTCCTTGTTGCCCTGGGTTTTTAGACGTTGTATTCAGATGCCTAGGTATGTTGACTAACTGGATGATAAATTGGAAAAGTATAGAATATTAGTACCGATGTATGTCATGTACATGAGCATAGCACGAATTTTTTGCATAAATAATTTGTATTGACAACTTGGGTTACAAGATTGAATGTCCTATAGTACTGGCCTTTGTGAATGTGTGTTATGTGTATCCTATGTTTTGTTTTATCCACTCTCACTTAGCTTACAGAGAGCTGAAGAGATACTTGTGTTTTCTCGGGATATGAAGAGAATTGAAAGGGCAACATCAACTGGGGGAAAGTCTTTTGAAAACGCATAAAATCGAGTCAGCTGCTTTTAAAGAAGTTTTGTTGTATTTGGATCTTAGTTCCATGAAGGATCTGTACATATATAAAAAAAAAAATACTACATTTTAGGTTTAGTTAAGTTTGATAGAGGTAATCTTTTATACAAACAGGTGTTAAGCTAAACTTCGATGTAGTACTTTTTTTGTTATAAATAGAACTTTTATTGAATATAAACAAGTATTCCTATGCCATGGTACATCCTATGTTATGCCGGGATGTTACAATGTTATGCCGGGATGTTACAATGTTAAGCCTTACCGATACCCTCATTTTTAGAAGAAGGAGATTGATAGGAATCAATCCCTTGGACCGATCACAAGAAGCTAAGCTAGAGGACTTCAAGAGCTTGCACGAAAAATACTAGCTTTAAGCCATAACTGAGATGAGGACTTCTATCCCGATCCGACCTCCTGTCGACCTATCTCTCAGATTCTCACGTGTGTCTAACATGCTCGTGCATAACAGCGAAGTCCTAATCTAGAAGACAACCTCAAACCAGCCAAGCCGAGCTACCGATCTGACCTACTGGTGTTTGACTTTAAGACAGATGACCTTTTTGCCAGGCTGATCGACTCCTGACTTGATCCAGATCAGGTCGGCCCCTGACTCCCAACACTTCTTGCTTTTACCAGTATATCGTACTCCTGACATATAACTATTAAGTGATATGTACCTTCTGACACAATGTTCCAGAATAATTCTTTCTTTTCCGTACTAGATATTCTTTATCATTTTTACCTCTTTTTAGTATGATTAATGTAACGTAATTATAAAATACCTTTTTGTTTTTTTATACATATAAAATAACCTTAGTGGGCAAGTATATAAACCCTTACTTTCCTTGTACGTAGGGAATCATCCAACTTTCAATATAGAATTATTCTCTTTGAGCAACCTTAGTGTCCTTGCAATTATTCAACTCTTATCTATTCCTTTTAGTAAGGAGTAGTGACAAGTAACCCTTCAGTTCAGAGCGATGTGTCATATCCAGTGGATTGTTGGCCGAGTAGGATCGAGTGATGTGTCATATTCATTCGGTAGCTGCTCGGACTTTGTTAACCTTTTTCCTATTTATTTTGGTTTGTTCGCTGTAGTGCTCCTCTATGTGTTGGACTCCGGGGACGCATTAGAGATTAAGCAGCAAGTGACGGATATGTTGAAGCATGAGGTTATTCAGTATAATACCAGTTAGTACTCTTCTCCAGTGCTATTGGTTAAGAAGAAGGACGGTACATCATGCTTT
Organism: Lumnitzera littorea; assembly: GCA_024138015.1. Taxonomy (NCBI): domain Eukaryota; kingdom Viridiplantae; phylum Streptophyta; class Magnoliopsida; order Myrtales; family Combretaceae; genus Lumnitzera; species Lumnitzera littorea. The sequence continues at coordinate 112,383,050 of JAMXBB010000008.1, read as the reverse complement.
TGTGTAGATTATCCAGCTTTGAATTATGCCATTATTAAAGCTGAGTTTCCTGTCCATGTTATTGATGAATTAATTGATGAGTTGCATAGTACCTCTATTTCTTCAAAATTAGACTAAGGGTAGAGTATCATCAAATTCGAATGCACTTTAGTGATGTTGAGAAGATTGCTTTTCGTACTCATGAGAGGCATTATGAATTTTTAGTAATGCCTTTTGGATTAAGTAATTGTTGCTCCTTTTCAAGCTATTACGAATAGGATTTTTCAACCCTATTTGTGAAAGTTTGTGATTATGTTTTTTAATGATATATTGATTTATAGTAAGTCATTGGACCAACATGTATAGCATTTGACTATAGTACTACAAACACTACTTGATAATAACATGTTTCTTAAGAGAAGCAAGTGTACTTTTGGTTAGAGTTTATGAGAAAGGGGTGCAACCGGATCCTTCTAAGGTGAAAGTTGTTAGTGAGTGACAATTACTACAAAATTTGAAGCAATTGTAGGCTCTTTTACGACTTTCTGGCTATTATAGAAGATTTGTTAAAGGGTATGCTATCATTGCTTCTCCACTTACGAACATGTTGCAACAAGACAATTTAAGTGGATTGATCATGCTAAGGAAGCTTTGGAGAAGCTAAAACAATGTTTAATATCTACTCTACTTCTTGCATTACCTGATTTTTCTAAGGAGTTTGTAGTAAAGATGAATGCATCATCCACTAGAATAGGGGCTATTTTATTACAAGAAGGTCACCCTACTACGTATTTTAATAAAAAGATGCATTTTCATCTAATGAAAGCTTCGGCCTACATTAGCAAGTTGCATGCTATGGTAAGAGCCATAAGGAAGTGAAGACAATATTTGTTAAGGTTGTATTCCATTGTAAAAATAAACCACAAAAGTTTAAAGGAACTCTTAAATCAGGTTATTTAAACTCTAGAGCAATATAAATACTTAGCTAAATTGTTTGGCTATGACAATACTATAGTTTACAAGTTAAGCCAGTACATCAAAGTAGACAATTCCCTCTCAAGGCAGCATGATATGGCTTATTATTTTCCTTGTTTTTGTTTGTTAGAGGAGCTGCAAGAGGAATATCATCATTTACCTACTTTCAAGCAAGTAATTGTTGATTTGCAAAGTGGGAAAAGAATGAAGTGGGAGTTGCATTGGAAGAAAGGGATTTTATTCCTAAAGGACAGGGTTTTTTTAGAGCCTACTTCAAAGCTTGTACAGAAGCTTCTTTATGAGTGTCATTTTGCGTTACGGCAAGTCATTTTGGAGTACTGAAGACATATAAACGTCTCGCTTCTAAATTCTATTAAGAGGGAGCGAAATATGATATGTGATGCATCTTTGGGGTCAAACACATGGAGGAGCACCACAACAAATGAACCAAAATAAACAGGAAAAAGGTTAGTAAAGTCCGGGTAATTACCGAATGAATAGGACACACCACTCGATCCTACTCGGCCAATAATTCACTAGATGTGACACTCTGGTTTGAACAAAAGGGTCACTCGCCACTACTTCTTGCTAAAGGAAATAAATAAGAGTTGAATAATAGCGAGAACACTAAGGTTGCTCAAAGAGAATAATTTTGTATTGAAAATTGGATGATTCTCTGCGTACAAGGAAAGTGGGGGTTTATATACTTGTCCACTAGGGTTATTTTACACGTATGACAAGATAAAAGGGTATTTTACAATTATATTACATTAATCATACTAAAAAGGGGGTAAAAAGGACAAAGAATATCCAGTACGAAAAAAAAAGAATTATTCTGAAATGTTGTATCAGAAGGTACGTGTAACTTGATGGCTGTATGTCAGGAGTATGATATACAGGCAAAAGCAGGAAGTGTTGGGAGTCAGGGGCCGACTTGATCTGGATCAGGTTGGGAGTCAATCAACCTGACAAAAAGGTCAGCTGTCTTAAAGTCAGACGCTAGTGGGTCATGTCGATAGCTCGACTCGGCTTGGCTTGGCTAGGCTAGTTTGGGGCTGTCTTCTAAATTAGGACTTCATTGTTGGACGAGAGCATGTTAGACACACGTGAGGATCTGAGAGACAGGTCGGCAGTAGGTCAGATCGGAATAGGAGTCCCCGTCTCAATTATGGCTTAAAGCTAGTATTTTCCATGTGAGCCTTTGAAGTCATCTAGCTCAACTTCTTATGATCGGTCTAGGGGGTTGATTCCTATCATCTACCTGAGGGTTAAAGAGATTTGTCCTCAAATCTGAAGCAGTTTTTGCTCGTTCTTCTGAGGCACTCAACGGGTCTTCAGTTGGTCGATGGGGAATCAGATTGGACACATTGAAGGTAAAGGAGACACCATAGTCATAAGGCAACTCGATCTAGTAAGCATTGTAGTTGATCTTCTTCAGAACTTTTAATGGGCCATTAGCTTGAGGAAATAGTTTGCTTTGTCTTAAATGTGGAAATCGCTCTTGGTTGAGGTGAATCCATACTAAGTCCCTTAACTGGAAAGAAATAGTTTAACGACCTCAGCTACCAATCTTTTGTTGTCTTTGATTGAACTTGGTGATCTTCCTTATGATAGACTAGTGTAGTTTACGCAATTTTTGGGCTCGGTCCACTCCGGATTGACTTTCTTCAATAGTTACTAGGGTGCTAATCGTATCTAAGGGAATGGTAGGGTTAAGGCCATAGACGACCTCGAATAGAGTCTCCCCAATAGTATTATGAACAGTTCGGTTGTAGGCGAACTCCACAACCAGTAGGCACAGATCCTAATCCTTTAAGTTCTTTCCTATAATAGCTTTGAGCAGATTACCTAGTATCTTATTCACCACTTCATTCTGGCCATTTGTCTAAGGGTGGCTACTGGAGCTGAATATGAGTTCAATCCCAAGTCTTCTCTAAAGAGTTTTTCAGAAATAGCTAAGAAATTTTATATCCCGATTTGAGACAATAATCTCTGGTACTCCATGTAGTCGAACAATCTCCTGTAAAAACAGATCGGCAATAGATAGAGCATCGTTAGTTTGATGGCATATGGCGTGGAATGAAGTGTGCCATCTTACTAAAGCAGTCCACTGCAACAAAGATGGAATCTTTCCCTCTAGATGTTCGGGGCAACCTTAGGACAAAGTCTATGCTGAGGTCGGCCCAAGGTAAAGTTGGTGTTGGTAGTAGCATAAACTCTCCGTAGGGTTCTCTCTTCCCCTTAGCATACTTGCTCACTTCACAGCTACTGACCACTTTATGGACATCCTTGGCCAAACTAGGCCAGCAAAAGTTTTCTTTCAATAGATTGGCTATCTTGGTTTCCCTGAAATGACTAGACAATTTCCCATTATGAGCTTCCCTAATCAACAGCTTACGCATGGAACAGTTTGGTATGCATAATTGTCGATCCTTGAACAGGTAGCCATCCTTGAGGTAATACCCCTTGACAGCAATCCTGGCCTTGCACTATTCTCTAATGGGGTCGAAATGAGAATCATGAGCATAGTGTTCGGCAATCAATGAGAATCCCAATAATTTTTTCTGCAAAGTGGTTAGCAACATTTGCTATCGTAATAGAGCGTCGACGACCTCACTTCCTTTCTTATGTTAGATGAAGTATGAGAAACTTTCCATGAACTCTAATTGCTTGGCTTGCCTCCTCGAAAGCTTATCCTGACTCCCCAGATACTTCAGAGACTCATGTTCTGTATAAATAATAAACTCTTACTGTAGTAAGTAACGTTGCCAAATAGTAAGGGCTCGAAAAAGGAAGTACAACTCCTTCTCATACACAGAATAGTTCTAGGCAAGACTACTAAATTTCTCACTATGGAAGGTGTCGGGTTGCCGCTCCTGCATTAGGATAATGCCAATTCTAACTCTTGATGCATCACATTCCAGTTTAAAGGGCTTATCAAAATCTGGTAATGAAAGGATAGGTGTTAAGGTGAGCTTTTCCTTGGTCTTTCTGAAGCTCTGTTTAGCTTGGTCGTTCCTCCTGAACCCTTTATTCTTCTTTATCAACTTGATCAATGAGGTGGCTATTATACTAAAGTCCTTGATAAATCACTTATAGAAAGAAGCTAGGCCATGGAAACTTCGGACCTCAATGACATTCTTCGACGTCGACCATTCCAAAGCAGCTCGAATATTTTCCTCATCTGCTCGGATTCCTTCCCCCGACACTACAAACCCTAGGAATATCACTTCTCTCAACTAAACATGCATTTTTTTACATTCCCATATAACTTCTTAGCTCACAAAATGTCAAATACTTCACGAAGATGTTGAACATGGTCATTCAGGTCGACACTATATGCCGGTATATCATCAAAATATACGACTACACATCTTCCGATTAGAGGACGCATCACATGGTTCATTAACCTCATGAATGTGTTCGACACATTAGTAAGTTCGAGCGGCATAACCAACCATTTGTAGAGTCTGTGCCTAATCTTAAAGGCAATCTTCCACTCATCCCCCAATCTCATACGAATGTAATGGTAGCCACTTCACAAATCAATATTTGAAAATATCTTTGCACCATGAAGCTCATCTAACATGTCATCGAACTTCGGTATTAGGTATTTGTACTTGATAGTAATTCTATTGTTTGCCCGGCTATCGTTGCACATGTGCCATGATCCATCCTTCTTCGGGACGAACAGAGTTGGTACAATACAAAGGCTCATGCTCTCCTTCACATATCCTCGCTCAATGAGTTCGTCCACTTGTCTCTTTAGCTCAATAGATTGCTCAGGGTTCATCCTATATGTAGGTCGGTTCGACAAAGCGGCACCTAGCTACAAATCGATGCAGTGTTCTATGCCTTGAACTGGTGGTAGTCCTTTAGGCAGCTCTTCCGGGAACAAGTCGGGAAACTCATTTAGCAAGCTTTGGATCTCTCTTGGAATGCTCTCTAATTCCCTCATCTCCAACAATCTTCTAACTAAGAGGAACATAGGTTCATCATCTTTTTCGGCAGATCGGAGATCCCTTTAGCTCATCACCAAGGCTTTCTTCTTATTAGCTTAAGTGAGTTGGTTATGAGCCTCATTCACTTGGGATGGGGTTAAAGGTTGCAACACAATCTTCCTTCCATCCATGATAAAGGCATAGGTCTTCTTATATTCGTTGTGAGTGACATGTTGGTCGAATAACCAAGGTCACCTAAGTAGTAGATGTGAAGCTCCCATGGAAACGATATCGCAAACTACTTCATTCCTGTACACATTCCCAACACCGAATGGTATGGTCACTTGTTCAGTCACGTACAAAGCACCCTTATCATGAAGCCAATGCAGCTTATAAGGTCAAGGATGCTTTGAATAAAGGATTGAGCAACCACATTAGTATAGCTCCCTCCATCCACAATGATCGTGCATAATTGACCTTTGACTCTGTACTTGGTATGGAATAAGTTCTTTCTCTGGTCCTTTTCAGAGTTTGGTAGGGAACTCAGTACCCACCTTAGGATTAGGGCCATTAGTTCTCCTTGGTCAACATAAATGCGGGTTTACTCTTCCTCCTCGGCTTCGGTCTCTCGAACCTCCTTCTCCTCCTCAAGTTCACTCTCATCGGTGCTATCCACTACATCTCCTTAGAGCACCATGACATGTCGGTTCGGACACTTAGCGGCCATATGTCTAAAGCCTAAGCACTTGAAGTACTTTACCTTGCTGGTCTTTTGACTAAAGGTCTGTCCTTTATCATACATTCTTGGGGGTAGCCTAGCCTCAGGTTGACTTGACTATCTTACTTGGCCAGACTGGTTTGCTCGATGTTCATCAAGTTAGTCATTTCTTTCCTTGACTCAGTATAGCCTCATCAGCTCAACTTGAATAGGTCGACGCGATACGGGAGCACGGGAGGATGTTTGCCTAGGTCGACTTAGAACATTCCTCCTCTGCCTTTCGACCCTCTGTACAATTTTGAAGGCTTCGTCTAATGTATAAAATCTTTATACTTCCACAATATTGCGAATCTCGTATTTGAGCCCAAAAATAAACCTTAATATTGTACGGGCCTCTAGTTCTTCCATGTCGGCTCTGATCATAAACATTTGGAATTATCTGATATAGTCATTAACAGGTTAGCTTCCTTGGCAAAGCTCTTGCAATTTTGCAAACATATCTTACAAGTAGGTTTCGGGCATAAATTTGCCTCTTAACAACCTTTTCATCTCATCCCAAATTCTGACACCTCAGCTCCCATCTCTAGCTCTGGCAACATTCGGATTCTTTCACTACATGGTGATGTATTCAGTAAATTCCAACACAACAAGTTGGACCTTGACCGCATCCTCATACCCATAACACTCAAATACTTTCTTGACCTTCTCTTCCCATTCCAAGTATTCATTCGCATCTCTACTTCCATCGAAGGGCAGGATTTGCACCTTAACATTGTTTAACTCTTGAGGAGCTCGGCATCCTTGTCCCTGTGTTTGGTAATAATAAACTTCTTCTTCACTAAACTCTTTGACATCCATCTCCTCGTCATCTTCCTTGATTTCCTCCAACTCCAGTCTTCGTCTAGCAGCTTTGTCTGCTGCTCCTCTAACTCGTGGCGATTGAATTGGGTGATTAGTTCGATTGCCTTAGCTATACTGTCTCTCAAGGATGCCATCCTGTGGGTTTTGTTGCTGAACACCTTGGGGTTGTTGCCGATTAACTTACATTGCAGTAACTAGACTCTCAACAAGGTTTGTGAGTCTATTAAGTTTGTCATCAACAGACCCTGAGGTATTACTACCATTATGACCACTACCCTGGTCACCAATAACTCCCTGAACACTGGAATCTGACATAGCGTAATACCTTATCGAACAGATTAACAAACTACTAACAACTTACTATGTTATCGTAATGGAAAATAGAGTACCAATGAAACTACACTTACGAACACTCAAACACACTGCAATAGCTATGGAAGGAATACAGTAGCCTCTAACACTAAAGCGAACTAAAACTTCACTGCAACTTTACACACTCCATTGCGGAACCATGCTCTGATACTAGTAAAGCTGATGTGTCTTCGAGGTTGGACACTCGGAGGAGCATTACAACAAATGAACCAAAATAAACAGGAAAAAGGTTAGTAAAGTCCAGACAGCTACCGAATGGATATGACACACCACTTGATCTTACTTAGCCAACAATCTACCGGATGTGACACACCAATCCGAACTGAAAGGTCACTCGCCACTATTCCTTGTTAAAGGGAATAGATATGAGTTAAATAATAGCAAGAACACTAAGGTTGCTCAAAGAGAATTATTTTATATTGAAAGTTGGATGATTCCTTGTGTATAAGGAAAGTGAGGGTTTATATACTTGCCTACTAGGGTTATTTTACACATATGAAAAGACAAAAGGATATTTTACAATTATGTTACATTAACCATACTAAAAAGGGGTAAAAAAGACGAAGAATATCTAGTATGGAAAAGAAAGAATTATTCTAGAACGTTGTGTTAGAAGGTACGTATCACTTGATGGTTGTACGTTGGGAGTATGATACACAGGCAAAAGCAGGAAGTGTTGGGAGTTAGGGGTCGACTCGATCTGGATTGGGTCAGGAGTCAATCAGCTTGGCAAAAAGGTTAGTTGTCTTGAAGTCAGATGCCAATGGGTTAGGTTGGTAGCTTGGCTTGGCTAATTTGAGGCTATCTTCTAGATTAGAACTTCGTTGTTAGGCAGGACCATGTTGAACACACATGAAGATTTGAGAGACATGTTGGCAAGATGTTGGATCAAGATAGGAGTCCCCGTTTCAGCTATGGCTTAGAGCTAGTATTTTCCGTGCAAGCTCTTAAAGTCCTCTAGCTCGGCTTCTTGTGATCGATCCAAGGGGTTGATTCCTATCAATATTGAAGCTTATGTTCAAACTTGTATTGTATGTTAGTAAATTAAATACATTTAAAGAGTTTGCAGGGCTTATTATCCCCTTTACTAGTACCAAAACAAATATGGAGGACATTTCTATGGTTTTTGTGACTTCATTACCTAAGTCACAAGGATACTCAGTTATTCTAATAGTTGTGGACAGACTCTTTAAGTATTGTTATTTTGGTGCCTTGGAGACTAACTTTACTGCTTCAAAAGTAGTCTCACTATTCCTTCATATGGTTATCAAGTTGTATGTGTTTCTTAAACCAGTGGTTTTTGATTGATACCTTATCTTTGTTAGTCAATTTTGGAAGGAATTGTTTCAATTGAGTAACATCAACTTATCTTTTAGTACTACTTATCACCCTCAATCTGATGGGCAAACTAAGGTGATTCAGCAAAACTTGAGGGGATATGTGATGGAACATCCTCAAGATTAGCTTCGTTTTTTTATCATAGGCTAAATTTGCTTATAACTCTTCTTTTCATCAGAGTGCTTCCGTTACACCTTTTGAGGTGGTATATGGAAGGAAAGCTCTTAGCATTCCTACATATATTAAAGGTACTACTAAAGTAGAAGCAGTAGAGTAGGAATTGTTGGATTGGGATGAAGTACTTCAATTATTAAAGGACAATTTGTTGAAGGCTCAATAATGTATGAAGTCTAACACTTACAAGCATAGGATTGATGTTTATTTTGATGTAGGCAACATGGTTTATGTGAAGCTTCAACCTTGTAAACAGCTTTCTCTTTCTAAAGGGTTTCATAAGCTTTCACAAAGATATTATGGCCATTTCCAGATCATTAAGAAAGTAGGACTCTATGCTTCTAAATTAGCCCTACCAGATACGACCAAAATACACAATGTTTTTCATGTTTTCCTATTGAAAGTAGCTAAAGGATCTATTGTTCCCTTTTTGGCCCTTCCTTTGACTATGTCATAGGGACATCCAGTTCTCAAGTCGCTTTTAGTATTGGGAACTAGACACATACAGAGACAGGGTCAGTAGGTACCTCAGCTTTTAGTTTAGTGGAAGGGTTTACTTCCAGATAAGGTTTACGTCTTAATATGTAAGAACCTTTCCTTGCTAAGGTAGATCCAAATGAGGTCATTTGGGTTGAAATTAATAGCTCGGCAACTACGATTATTGATTTGGTGCTGCCTTTCATTAAACTTGGTAATTTACTTAGTCATTTGTTAAGGCATCATGTAATCTTTTTAGGCTTTATCAACTTTAGACTAGCTCTCCTAAGGAGTTGCTAAGGTGCTGATTAAGCAAATGAAAGGGTTAGGTTAAGGTTATAGATGACCTAAAATGGGGTCTTTCTTATAGTACTATAGACAGTTTAGTTGTATGTGACTCCACAATTGGTAAACATAGGTCCCAATCCCTTAAGTTCTTTCCCACAACAGCTCGGAGTAATGTATCAAGGGTTTTGTTCTTTACTTTAGTTTATCTGTTAGTCCAAGAATGGCTACTTGAGCTGAACATGAGCTTGTTGCCAAGTCTTCTCCACAATGTCTTATAAAAATAGCTAAAAATATTTTGTATCATAGTTTGAAATAATGGATGTTAAGACTCCATGTAGTTCGATCACTTCTTGCTAAAACAAATTAGCAATTTATAAAGTACTGTTAGTTTGATGGCACCATATGAAGTGGGCCATTTTGCTAAGATAGTCCATAGCCATAAGGATTAATTCCTATCTTATGTTTAGGGCAACCTTACAACAAAATCTATGCTGAGGTTAGCCCAAGGCAAGGTTAGCATAGATAGAAGCATGAACTCTCTATATGGCTCCCTTCTTCCCTTAGTCTTCTTGTATGTTTTACAACTGTCAACTACCTTATGGACATCCTTTACCTTACCGAGCCAGTAGAAGTTCTCTCTAAGAAGGTAGGCAGTTTTGGTCAAAGTATCCAAATAAGCCTCTACTATGAGCTACTTGAACTAATAGCTCGCTAGCGGAATAGGTCGATATACGTTACTATTGGCCTCTAAATACATATCCATCCTTTATGTAATATCCACCAACTACTAATCCTTCTTTGCACCTCTCAATTTAAGAAAACTACCCGGTAATGAGAGAAAACCCAAATAATTTAGTTTGAAGAGTGGAAAGTAGAGCTTCCCATTGTGAGAGATTGTTTACCACTACATTAGCACTGCCTTTCTTATGTTTGATGACATAGGAGAAACCCTCCATAAATTTAAGCCATTTTGCCTACCTTTTCGAGAGCTTGTTTTGACTTTTAAGGCATTTTAATTACTTATTGTTTAAGTAGATGATAAACTCTCTAGGTAACAGGTAGTGCTTCCAAATTGTCAGAGCTTAGTAAAGAGAGTAAAGCTCTTTTTTGTATACTAAATAGTTTAGGGCAATACCATTGAGGTTCTTACTGTGATAGGCTACAAGTCGTTGTTCTTACATCAATATGGCACCGATATTAACACTTGAGGCATCACATTCTAGTTCGAAAGGTCTTTTAAAGTCAAGCAAGGCTAAGACTAGTGCCTTAGTCAATTTCTCCTTAATTTCCTCGAAGCACTTCTTGGCTCACTCAGTCTTCTAGAAGTCATCTCCTTTCTTCGTAAGCTTGTTTTAAGGGGTTGCTATAACATTGAAGTTCTCGAAGAATTACTTATAGAAGGAAGCAAGTCTACGAAAACTTCTCACTTTAATAGCATTCTTTGGTGTCGACCATTCCAGGATAGCTTTAATTTTTTCTGTGTTAGCTTAGATTCAGTCACTTTTCATAGAACAAAGGGAATCGTTACAACCAAAGGAAGAGTAATGTGACAACCACAGTAGTTAAATGAATTTATCATGTAAATGTGTACTTTACTCTTATAGTCATAATGGATCTAACAGATCTAATTAGATCTAGTATTGTAACAACTAACAAAATAACATAAATAACAAGAAATAACAGATCTATAGTAAGTATAAAAAAGAAAGTAAAAGAGATAAAAAGGGTATGAACCTTCTTGAATAATTTGTTCTTCTTCTTCTTCTTCAACCTTCTGGAGTCTTGATGAACTTGAATCACCAAACCCTTACAAGCACCACAAAAGAAAGATAAGGGGTTAGTAATATGTTCAATATCAAGAGGAAAATAAACATAAAGAGTAATACACAAATAAGTAGATCTATAGGGCACTAAGGTTTCGCACAACACAAGATTGGCAAAACTCTAAGGTAATATTTGGTTGTGTAATTTTTATGGTATTGAACTAAACAAAAAATTTTATTTTACGTTCGATTTGTAAATTTGCTTACTAACTAACCAAAAAATTAGATTAATGGACCGGACAAAATATTTAAATTTATTACATCTATAACATAGTATAAAAACAAAATTTACTAGATAAAAATAAAAAATATTTTATATTCCAAAAAAATCTGTTTATATTATAATATTAAGTTAATGAATATTATTTTTATTAAATATTTTAAAAAAATATTTTATAATATAATTAATTAATTTTTTAATATAAAATTTTTATCTAATACTATACATATCAAATATAATATAATAAATTTATATTATCTATTTCTCTTTATATTTCTCGTATCTAATTCTTACGAATTAAACTTTTCTAGGAGAGAAATTGGGAGAGAATAATAGAGTTCGAGAGATGAGAGAGAAAGTGCTGGTGGATTCTGATCGAACAAAATATCTGCTTTTGGAGTTGCCAAGTGTGTGTTGTCTAAAGTGGTGGGTTAGGCTTAACACTCTCTACCTCTAGATCAATACTTATCCCAACTCACCCCGAAGTCAAGAAGTGTGTAATCAGGATTGAGTTCGGTTAATGCGTTTGCATAGTTAAACGTCAATGGCTTCACAAGTTCCTCCTCATAACCACGACCACGAACACCACCACCACCACCATCATGAGCACGAGCACGAACACGAACAAGCAACACTATCTTCATGGGTGGGTCCAGACGGGAGGGTGTACCATAGCCATGATGGTCTAGCACCCCACTCACACGAACCCATATACTCGCCTGGATACTTCTCAAAACGAGCACCCCCACTCCTTACCAGAGACTTCAATGAAAGAGCTTTTACAGTTGGTATCGGTGGTCCTGTTGGTACCGGGTATTAAACTATATACCCTATTCGTACTCATTTATTAAGGATCTTCATTCATCCTAGGCATTCGATTTAAGTTATTTGATTCATCTTTCATGATTCTGCCTCTTAAAATGTGTGACATGACATGACATGACCCTTTTTTGATTTATTCAATGACTAATGAATTTTGTTTACTGAATGTCAATTTGGGTATGTGTTTATCGGTGTTTAGAGTTCATGCTGTAGATTTAAGTTTCATCCTCAAGTAATAGTATAAGAAAGTGTAATCTATGACTTAATTCTTGGAACGTGATGGAGTTGTCAGATATAAATACATATTTGTGTGCACAGAATACCATTTTCTTATGATTGAGGAATTTCTGCTTGTATGCAAGTTGAGTATGTGATGGTGCTAATTGAGTAGTGCTTGGTGATTTTGCAGGAAAACAGCTTTAATGCTGGCATTGTGTCGGTTGTTAAGAGACAAATACAGTCTTGCTGCTGTAAGTATAGTTGATCGATAGTCTTCGAGATTCTTACATTGCTTAAATTACTTGAAGTAATTTTTGTAAATAACCCTGTTTTTACAGAAATATTTCTCAGCGATTGTAGTAATCGTGGGTTTAATCGTCCTGAAGTTTGCCCTGTTTCGCAATTTTGATTACCAATATTTTGTCATTGAACTTAACTGCATGCTTCAGAACTCTAGTCTGTTTGGTGTATATATAAGCAAAGAGGCCTTCTTTTCTCCAGAAACAAACATGGAACTGTTTTGCTTTCCATGCTACTGATATTTATAATCCTAGTTGAGAGATGATTTCCCTCATCTTGCCATAGTTATTTTTATATTATGATCAATCTTCTTACATTGGTTTTTTCTGTTTTCATATTCCAGAAATATTGATGGAAGTAAGGCTTTTTAATAGCCAAAAATAAAACTTCTTATGAAAGAGATTGAGGATAAGGAAACAGCACTAACATGGATAATGGTGTACCTGTAGACCTCTTTTCTTCCAGGAATATCAATTTGTCCATGGGGGCATATAACTTCGGGTGCCAACCTGCTATTTTGTGCTAGTATTTATGTAGCATTTTGTCCTTCTCAAATCTTGAAAATGACTAGTTTAGATCTCATATTTGAATGGAAAACCTGTTGGATACTGACCGAATGTGGATGACCTATTGTACAGCCTATCCATGAAAGCTGAATCAAAATATTGGTAAGATAACTATCAATTATCTTCTAAGTTGTATTGAAGTTCAGTAAAACGATGAGTTTAGGAAGCTTCTGACTGTGTGTACCATAATGAAGATTTATGATGCATCCAAGCATTATTATATTTGTGCTGAAGTCTATGCTTTCAAGGATTAAAAAAGCTTTGTGTTTTATATTTGCTGGCAATTATGGAAGATGCCTCATGGAGATAACAAGACAAATTGATCCTCCTTTTCCTTTTTCTTGCACACATATGGCTCACTTCATATTGATCCAGAATTTCCAGAAGCTTCTAGCTAGGAAGAATTGAAACTACAACTCTACCAACAATTATCTACCTGGAACTTTTCAGTTTCTTCCCTATTATCTAGACCTCCAGAATTTTGGGACTTTTATGCATAAGGTGATTCATGTTTGTTAGTTATGGTATTGCCAGTCCAAATCCTCAGATTAAGAAAGCGTATATGTATAAAGAGTGAAAAAGAAATTACAGTGAATTATGTAAACATATCGGATGCTCTCTTAATACGTTCTGATGGACCCTGTTAATCCAACTGGTTGTTCATTTTTGCTTATGAACCATGAAAAAGAAGAGGCAAATTTCTTTATTCAACCAAGCTGCAAGATTAGATTCACCAGATAACTTAATTATGAAATAATCTTACTGTCTTTCCTATTTTTCTTCTATGTGAATATCATGATTTAGAAGTGTTCCAATTTTTCTCTAGGTGACAAATGATATATTCACAAAGGAGGATGGTGAATTTTTGGTGAAACATGGAGCACTTCCAGAGGAAAGGATACGTGCTGTAGAAACAGGAGGATGCCCACATGCTGCAATTCGTGAAGATATCAGTATCAATCTTGGCCCTCTTGAGGAGCTTTCCAACTTGTACAAAGCTGACCTATTGCTTTGTGAATCTGGGGGAGGTAAGTTACGGCTAATCAATTAAGGTACATTGCACATTATGTTCTTGCCACATGCCATCACAGGGATTATTGTACTTGCTTCACAGAGTTTGGATTTGCTAATTCATGATATCCGAACTAATTGCAAAAATTTTTTTAAAGCATAAAAAGGCAGTAGATTTGGATTACTTGCCAAAATGAGAACATAAGATTTGAATATTCTCCTTGAAGAAAGAAAAGAAAAGAAAGAAAGAAATATTAGATTCAGATAGTTGTAGGAGTGGTGCCTAATAAGGAAATTGTAGTTGGAGGCAGAATTGGAGTCTGTACTTCTATTTCGTTTTTTCCTTCCATTTCTCCGAATTACATGATTACTTGTGTGGTAAATTTAACAGAAATATTTCCCTGTATGTGCAGATAATCTAGCTGCAAACTTCAGTAGAGAGCTGGCGGACTATATAATATATATTATAGATGTATCTGGTGGTGACAAAATCCCTCGCAAAGGAGGCCCTGGAATAACTCAAGCTGATCTCTTGGTGTGTTTTTTGGACTCTCATCTTACATTCCCTAATTTCAAGACTTGTGGCTTGTATTGCTGCCAGGCTGGGCCCTTGAAACCGTCATTTCTTATAATAAGCAAACGAGAACTGTCATTCATATGAAGGTAGCATGGACAATATTTCAATCTCACGTGTTTTCCTTTTTAATTTCAGGTGATAAATAAAACTGACCTTGCACCAGCTATTGGAGCTGACTTAAAGGTCATGGAACGAGATGCCCTCCGAATGCGAGATGGAGGCCCTTTCGTTTTTGCACAGGTATGCAGAATTCAATTCTCTGTTTCTTCGTATAATAATATCTCCATTGTAGAAATTCCTTGCCTGAAATTTTAGCAACTGTCTGTGCTCAACCATGATTAAACAATACTGTAGATATTCAAATGATTACTGTTTAACAATGTAAAAGTTCTATTTCGTATTTCAATAGGTTGTGTTTTCTCTTTCCCTTTCTTCCGATTTCGGCTATCTTTACAATCAGTTTTCATATAGTATTCAATACCAATTGCTTTGAAAAAACTCATTGCATGTCTCCTGAGCAATAACATTTGAATTTACTGATAAAAAGTTATCATCATAAAAGAACCCATGATTTTCATAACTTTATCGTTCTCCTATGTAATTGAACTATTTGTTAATGCAGGTGAAGAATGGTATTGGTGTTGAAGAAATTGTAAATCATATCTTGCAAGCGTGGGAAGCAGCTACAGGGAAGAAACAGCATTGATCTTTCCATGGAATAAGTCTAGGGTTTCTTGTATTTTGTTTCACGTCTTGTTTGGATATGAAAATTATGCAAAACTTATGAACCGGGGTCTCAAACATGTCTTTTCTAAATCACACTATTGAAATAAGCATGTCTTTTCGACAAGTTGACTTCTCTATATCCTAATATGGTATTGTGCTAGGAACCTGACTGCATGAGATATCAATTTGCATATTCTGCTGTTTTCCTTCTTTTGTGGCGCCCATGTTCGAGATTGAATGAGCTCTAGAAAACCTTAATAAGTTACACAAGATTTAACTCATTCTCACACAGCAGAGGTAAGATATAGTTGGTGATGCAAGTGGAAAGGGAAAAGAGCATTGGGTGAACAATTAAGTATCAGCCTCATGGTGCAATTCTTTTGTGAAAAACTGACTCTCATTCTTGTTTCAATCTCATATTCGTCACAGGCAACTGCTGATGGATGCTTTTCTTCTTTACAACTAGGACTGTAAATAAATTGAATCTAGATGATACAGTATAGAGCTTAAGCTCATACTTAACTCCGAATTTTAAAACTTAGAATTTGGTTGAGCTTAGAATCTTCAGCTTGAACTCGATTTGATTAAATTTGATTCATTTGATAACATTTTATTTTTTTCTAATTATAATAAAATTAGTGTTTAAAGCTCAACTCCAACTCTATTGATATTTATATCCAACTCGAGTTAAATTAGGCTCGTGAGTTAGTTGAGCTAAACATCATGAAATTTAAGGTCAACTTGATTAATTACTTTAGAAGTTCGAGCTTAGACTCGATTCAATCTTTCTTGATTTGAATTCAAATAAATATCAAGTCGAACTCTAGTAGCTTTGATTTGCAATAATTATGATCAGATTTTTTTTTTTTTTTCAGTTCATGATTATGACCAGTCTATACCGTGTCTTCCACCATTAACTACAAAGAAAAGTTGCTCATTCGCCATCAAAGAATTTCTTCATACCTTTTATAATATAGATATATGATTGCCATAGGTTCACCTGTGTGGCAACCTTCAAATAACAATGGCAAGTTCCGCTACACAAAGCTTGCAGTCTAACCCGAGTATCTGGGAAGACAGCACTAATTTCTTAGAGAAAGGTGCAAAATGTGTGGACTTTTGTTTTGATTTCGAAAGCCACATGTTCATAAAAAGCACTTGCTATCCGTCTTGCTGTAAATCGTCAAAGTATAACCCACTTCTACAAAATAGCAAGCATCAAACCTTCTCCTGCCAAGCAGATCATACTTTGAAGGAGCCACAATCATGGATGTTGACGCGATGGGGATGGCTCTTACTATGTAGACTACAAATCAAGAATGTCAATGCTAACATTAGGTATTTTGAATTGATTTTCCCCAGAAGTGCCTCCCAGGGACTAGTTGAGAGTAGAGACCATGTAAAGCTTAAGATCTCAGTTTGTTGCAGCAACGATGTCACCGTAAAATTTAAGAAGTGCTAATCTTGGTTTTGGGGGAAGGCATTAGATCTGTATGGATTGATAGCCTTAAAGACACGTTTGGGAACACTACCTAACCTACCCAAACAAGTACAGCTCAATGGTTCAGCATTTAGGCTACAAAATTTAAAGACGAAAACAATTCAGAAGTTCTCTCCAAGCTAGGCAGCCTTCTTTCTAGGCACACCAACCAGTCTAGATTTTGATTCAATGATTCTGAACATCAAAACCTAAAAAAAAAAAAATCAAGCATAATTTCACGCCCACACCATCTTCACCGAGAGATAGGATGAACGGATGAACTAGGCCTGCTTCAGATGGGACAAAGGGCTTGCGGTACCAGCTGCTCACCCTGCCTATCTGTGTTGAGAATAGTGTAAGCCGTGAATGGGCAGAAGGGAAGGAGGTCCTTATGTGGAATTGCAAACTCAATGGAGCAGTGTGAGAGAGATGGCTAGCATAAGCTCCCTTATTGGTATTGATTTCGATATGCTGTGATGCTAGAGGCACCACCATGGAGGTAATGAAAAAGAGAGAAAACTTCATGTGGATATGATCATCGAAGTCGATGCCCACTGCAAAAATTGTGTGATAGCTGTATCAAATATACTATTGGTCTGCAAGCAGCTTCAAAAGTATTGAAGATGTACAAATCCTTCACATCTTGAGGAAGCAAATGGTTGCATTGATCTCCATTCCAAGTCAAGAAGAGATCATGTCCCTTAGTCCGTTGCTTTCAAGAACCCATCACAATGAACTTGTGCGATAAATAAGACTAGATTCTCTGAGGTTAATCTAGCCAGACCAGGTTTAGTCTTTAGTATGGAATTCTTCGTTTCTGCTTTTTATGTTATAATTGAAATCTCTAATTTCCTAAAGAGCCAACACCAAATGCCTTTGGCTAGACTTGGGTAAAGACCGATTCCAAATCGTAAACGGGCCCGGTAGTGATCGGGCCGATCTGCCGTGGCGAATTGCCGAGTTTATAGGGATTAAACAGTTCATCTAGGCGAAACCGCTCGACTTGACAATTCAAGGACTATTGAAATTTATTTAAAAAAAAAAAAAGGAAAAAGTAGCTGATCATCCCCTACTTTCTTATCCTTTATTCCCCTCGGCGTCCCCCCCCCAGGTCTCATGTCCCCTATTAAATTTACATTTTACAAATTTAACTTTTGATACGTGTGCAAAAAATTTTTAATTTATATAGTTCAAAGTTATAAATTAAAAATTTTAGAATTTGTGGTGTTAAACAGTTTAAAATTTGAAATTTCAAATAACGCATTCATATATTCCTTAGTTCTTATAAATAGCAGTTTTAGGTTCAATAATAATTATTACTTCACAAACTAATTAAATTTCTCCAACTCCAACCATTCTGTCTTTAAATTTTTTTCAATTGCAAAACGTTATCAGAAATATTTTCTTATACCAACCACCAATATTTATGCATAATTCTCTATCCCACTGTATATAACAATTTGCATTAACAAATAACACTGACATACACGTACCAACAATATAATTTCCACTTTTTTTCTCTTACATATTATTTTTGTCTTTCTTTCATAAATCTTTATTGTAGTAAATAAGAGAAAAAAATATTAGCATCGATTGAAAGATTTTTGCATCATATTTTCTCTAGTGAAAAACTCGGTTCATCATCTAGTAGGAAAAGTAAGGATAAAGGTTAGAGTGCTAGAAGTTCCAATACGTTGCCTGCATCACAACAGTTCAAGGACGTTCAAGCATATCCGGATAATGAGTATGACCTAAATAAGCAGAGGATACACAATATGGTTGAGAACGTAAAAGAAAAAGTTACACCACCTCTAGGCTTCAATGTAGAACCTCATCGCATGAGTAATCATAGCAGACCACCTCTTGGCTTTGACGTTGAACATTAACGCATGCGTTACTAAGGCACGTTACCTCCCAGTTTTAAACCTCTACGCATGAGGGTCTCTGAACGTTATATTAGATTCGAACCTCCTCGTATGAGTATCCCTATATGACCCATAGGATTTGAACTCTCACAGATGAGTTACCCCGTAAGTATATTCGAGGATGAAGAGGACGATATAGAAATTATTCCTGAAAGAGAAAAGCAACATATGGAACAATATAGGCCTAACAATTCGAGAACATCCAACTCAGGCAAACTTCCTAAACCTAGTAAATCTAATATTTTTACTACTCATTTCCGTAAAGGTACAGATGAAAGGGAGAACTCGAGGGTATTCTGCAACTACTATAACACAAGTTACTCATGGAAAACGGGAGAGGGATATGGTACCTTTAACAGGCACTTAAGGTCAAAGCATCCCAGGGGTGGGAATATATAGAATGTAGCAACAAATTACCTGAAGCGGTGTTTCATACAGTCAAATGCTAATGAGGTATAATGAAGACAAGCATAAGTATAACCTGGTACAGTACCTAGCGAACATGCACCTCTCATTTAACATGGGTGCATCAGAGTGGTAGAGTTGATACGAGTGAGAGACGTTTAACCATAGCTCGTAACAACTTAGCCGCAGAACATTAACCCGAGCTATGCAGTAACTCTACAGTAAAGGTAAGAGAGAGCTCGCAAGTAAGTTTACTTCTCTCAATACACAAGTGTTCATATGTGCAAACATATGGACGGATCCTTTTCTTTATAATTCTTATGAGTGTTACTATTCACTAGGTAGATAATAATTGACAACTTAATAAATAGCTATTGGCTTTAAGGATATTTAACAATCGATACACAATGCAAAATATTTATAAAATTATTAAAAAAATCCTAAATGAGTACTAATTAGTTAGGAAAATTTTTTCTATTAATTTTGATAATGCAACTACTAATGCTACATTAATATTTGATTTGCAAAATTATTGTCGACCAGCATTAGGGGGAGATTTTTTTCCACATACATTGTGCATGTCATATTCTTAACTTGTGTGTTAAGGATGGCATTATAGCTTTGCATGACAGTTTAGCTTCGATCAAGAACATCATCAAGACAATAATAGAGAGGTCTTCCTTTCACAAAAAGTGGAGGAATTTCTACATAGAGCACGAAAAAGAGGCTTTAGAAGTTTAAGATAGATGTGCAATGTTCCTCAAACTTAACTTACAAGTTATTGTATAGCACAGTTTCTTACAGCGAACTGCTGTATAGTTTCGCAATGTACAACATGTAGGAAGTTGATATTTTCTCCAGAAACTAAGATATATGTATCCAATTAATAAAAGTTTTGAAAATTTTTTATGATGTTACTAAGACTTTTTTATAGGTTTACAAGCCTAGTGTTCACTTATTTATTATGTTAGCCATTAGTATCCTTGGCATGCTACTTTAGGCCCATGAGAACCCAAACCTATACGCATGCATATACAATATGACGTTAAAGTGATTAACTTATTATAAAGAAATTCTTCGTATTTATCTCGTAGCAACTATTTTAGACCCTCGTTGTAAATTGAAATTATTACTAATGTATTTGAAAACTTATTATGGTTACATTCAAGATTTAACGGATTCTTAAGATGTGTATAGCTTAGAAGCACGGCAAGAAGTGTCGACAGCGACAATCGACATAGAGAAGATACTCAACCACTATCAAAGTCAATACGGTAGCTAGTCATCGGTCTCTCCTTTGTTACCCACCAAGGAGCGAAATTACTCATTTATGGCTAAGCAATTATTGGCACAAAAATTGAAGAGACGACGATCTAGTGATCCAATGTCTAAGATACCGCATTATACCAATACGAATTTCGAGTTTTCTAAGAATATCTCCATCAAGGACTTTAATATTTTAAAGTGGTGGCAAAGGGACTACCTACTGCTATCTCACATCACCCGTGAAGTACTCGTTACTTTGGCTTCAACAGTCGTCATTGAGCAAGTGTTTAGTACAATAGGCCTGATCGTTGATGAACGCTGAGCCTTCTTATCTGTTGTTAGTGTTGAGCAAATGCTTGCATAGAAAATTGATACAAGGCAGCTTATAGACAATAAGAACCATGCAAGACATCAAGCGAAGAGGATGATTACTTTAGTGATTGGAACTGATCTAATAAAACCCTAAGCTTACCCGTAAGTTTCACTCCTATTCATGAATATGAATAGTTACCTCAAGAAGATACATAGTAAGTCTTCTTTTCATCCTTTACGAAAATGTTTTATCATGTAGAAAAATCTTTTTCCCAATTGATAAAAAAAAAAACTAAATGGCATGGTTTTCCCAAAAGTAGTGATATAGCATTACGTTTTTCCAAATTATATCCAACTAAAATTATTTTCCTTTAAAAAATTTAACTCAAATAGTCACGTACACTTAGATTCTTTTCGCAAAATGTAAAATTGACCAACAAATTAAAGGTTTTCTAAAAATCTAAACTAAATTATGGCAGTCTAATTCTGATTAGCGAATATGTAGGCACCTTCCGAATAACCATAAAATACAGTTTAAAATATTTTCTCTCCGAGCATTTCACTCTATTCAATCATATTAGGTATTCATATTATAAGAGACTTTTCTATATTTTATTTTTTGTTCATTTTTAATGTATATTTTATGGAAGGATGAAAGAAAAAAAAATGGTTAAAGGATTGGCAAGGCTAAAAGAGAAAAAAATTATGTAAAGGAATGGGAAAAAAAATTGAGAGAAAAAAAAACCCAGTTCAATCGGCCCTTGAATTGTCATTTATGGGCCGATCACAGTTCACCGTGACTGTAACTCGTGAACTAACGGTTTAGGACTGGTTTGAACCATCGCCAAAGTCTGCCTCCAGCATTTTTTGAGCACCCCACTCCCAATATATGATTTATTTCAACAATGTGCATTCCAAACATAGGATACAAACACATAACTAAAAGCATCAACTTTGCTCTCAATTGTCTATCATTGATGGCTTAACTAATCACATGATAACATAGATTAAGATTCAATTTTAGGGAAAAAAAAATACATGCATTTAGGGGGAAAAAAGAGCATCTGATTAACTTTAAAATAATTAATTCAATATAGTAAACAACGTGATATGGCAAGATCTTGAAAAGAGATTGTTATACGATGTTAAATTGAGGGTTTAGAGTATTTTTTGTACTTTTGAGATTTGAATGAATAAACAATTGCTATAAAATAAAGAATTTGCACAATTTAATTAAAGATATGACATACAAAAGGTTAAAATCG
Organism: Lumnitzera littorea; assembly: GCA_024138015.1. NCBI lineage: Eukaryota > Viridiplantae > Streptophyta > Magnoliopsida > Myrtales > Combretaceae > Lumnitzera > Lumnitzera littorea. Next base: position 112,361,010 of record JAMXBB010000008.1, on the reverse strand, counting down.
AATTAGGATATGAACTCTTAGATTTATAGTATGCACAATCTAAGCAATTCAATAAAGAAGAGGTTGATTATTTGAACACCAATATGACATCGTATTGATAATATAAACAATATGTTTGCCACAATCTAACTTTGTAGATTAATAAGAACAAAGCAATTAGAGAACTTCATTCTCTATTCGATTCTCAAAAGAATTCATAAAGTGTTTAGAGGAATAACTGTTATACCTTAAAGTCGTAGAGTTGCAACAGTCCAGTCATATAAACTGTCACGTCCCGAACAAGAAGAGTCATAACAGTCCCGCCATGTAAACTAATGTAAGATAGAAGCTGACCTCACAGCTGCTATCATAGACGCAGTTTACACAAGGCGCACAACTCAACCAGCTTGAAACGTCTGTTCTGACATCTGTTAATATCCAAACCTGTGGTAGAGCTTTTACAAAATACTTGTTCTATACAATCTGCTGTTTAGTACCACAACAGTAATTATACAAACATTTCACGTCCAAGGGTAAAGTTTACAATCAGAGTTTATTAAAAACCACAGGTTTTACGATCTATATACAATAAGTTAGAAAATTAGTGGGCTCCCAGGGAATTCCCATTTAGTTTTCCTCAAAACTTAAAGACAAAGCCAAAAGCTCAGGTTCAGTTAAATTCCTCGATCCTCACTTTCCCACACAGCAGCACACTAACCTAAGAACGGTGGTACCTGAACATCTTGCCTTCACTCGGCACCTGCAAAAGAGTCTGTAGGGATGTGAGCACAACTAGCTCAGTAAGTGGGGTGGAGTCAAAAGAGTACTATACAATCACAAATAAGGTTAATAATTATGATGAAATGCAATGCAATCACTCAAATGAAAACATTGCATAGTGTTAACCGGTCCACTGTGAGGTTAGAGAAATTTCATTCGCTCCAACCCAGATTGAGGAGTTTCATCGCGACTCAAGTCAAACCAAACCCGGGCTTATGCAATGGAGAACACCCCCCTCCCATGATCGCCTTCGAATCACGGCCCCCAACCTTGCCGCGACCTCCTCGCCTATCACTTAGTTCGACTAAGGATGGGGAAAGGACCATTTCAGCTATCCTCATCGAAGGAAGTTGGTGTTTAGCCTAACACTCTTAATCGTTTCCCCTAACGGGTGATTATGCATGACCAATTACACTTTAGTCGAATAACCGTTAGTGTTAATCAGGGGTAACCAACAAGTTCACACAATACAGAATCCATGCAAATATGCAGAACAGCACACCAATGAGTTGAACTCCTGTCACAACTGAGTATTATTCACACACATAGCATGCGCATAATCATTTAACTACAAACACAACCAGAAGTACTCTTGGGTCTCCGGATACTTTAAATAGTACCTAAACAGCAGTGAAGCTACCATCCCAACTTACTTGTTTAGATGTTCGCTATTGCTGACTTGAATTGTCAACCGTCTTTGGAAGGTCCTAATTATACAAAAGGTCCAAATTTAGTTTTCGTAATAATTACGAAAGCATTAGAGTTTAATCTAAAATGGTTATATATGTATATTATTTCCATAATATGCAGTCATGTTATTACTATATATCGAATTAAATTATTAATTATTGATATTGTACATCATATATATTATTACGTATTATATATCGTTTTGATCGTATCGAAACGTACTTTTTATTTATTAATTCACGTTTTGATTCCGGTAAGATTACCGAAATGTGTATATTTTTGAATATGTTATAGTTATAGGCTAGATTGCTTAAGGTTGTCCGATTTCAACAAAACTAGTGTCATTGAGTTCATATAGACTTAACGACATGTTTTACGAGTCCTGTTCCTAGAGATGGATTTTAACGAGTAGTTTGAATTTTTAATACAATTATACATAATTATATAAAAATGATCGTATTATGCGAAATTTACAGATTTAAATTATATTCTATCCAATTTATCCTTATATTGTAACAATATAAATATTATTCAATTCTAATACACTTAAAGTGCATCCCGATCAGAAAATATTAATAATTATAATAAAAATCCCCATTTAACCCAATTCGATCAGCAATCCTATATATAGGTTTTATTTAACTATTTAACTCATTTTAGTCTATTAATATTACAAATACACCTCGACTTGTAATTTAAGCTATTTTACTTAATAAATTCGTAATAAGTAGTTCGGATTACCCAATAATTCCCCGAAAATTTCTATGGGCTTCTAAAAATATAGGGAATTAAATTATCATTTGGTTTCAAGTTTTCGACCTATTGCCTATATTTTCGTATTGACGATTTTACCCCTAAATTTGATAAATTATCCAATTATAACTCTTTTAGCATCCAATTAATTTCAATCTGACTCAATACTATTATTATTTATTATAGATCAGTACATGTCCATTTCATCAATTTATTTCATAATTTCCTATTAAATTCATAATTTTAGTCGATTTTCGAGCTAATTTCAGGCCTAAAAATTCAATAAATATTAAAATTATTCAAATAAAAATTTGGGCTACGTAGCAATTACCTATATATCATATACATCCTACACAAAAATTTTCAGCTAGAAACAACATCATATAGTACATTTATTTCATAAATATATATTCGGATGAATTACAGATTTCTTAATAAAGTATATTAAATATTACGAATTTTTCAAAAATAAAAATATCAATGAAAGAATGTCTAAAATAACCTAAGTATAATTTTTTTTCATAATTTTCTGGGCGGATTTACTATTTTTTAGAAATTATTGAAAAACAGGGCAGAAATTTGACCTTGGTGTTCTTTGGTGCTCCGGTGGCCAGCGACGGCTGGGCGGTTGTCGAACGGCCGGCGCGGTGGGTGGACCGTATGGGGTTAGCTAGGTTTCACAGCAGATCTACTTTAGGTTAGGATTCCACACTTTCACTAATTTTTCTGTTTTTTTCTAAATTTGTTTTTTTTTTCCACGATTTTTTCTAATTTTTCTTTCTAATTATTTCTGATTCCAAACTACTAAAACTCTCATATCTGATGATGTTGGCTTTTTATAGTGCCTCAAAGTCTGTTAAAGGATTTTCTTTTAATTAATTCATATTTTCTTTTTCAAATTTCTTTTTTTTTTTTTATGCATGAGGTGTCCTAAAGTGAAAATTTCACTTTTGATTCAGCACTCCACTTTTTCTTTTCTCCTGTCATGCCTCCTTCCAGCAATCTCCAATGTTATTTAATTAATTTTTCTTTTTATTTTATTAAATAATTACTTAAATATAGATATTATATGTTAGAATTAATTATTTAATTAATATACAAGTTTATACCCTATGTAAATAACATGTGAAATATATAACTTTACTCATATAATTAAGTTTCTAGCATATCTTTTATTTTTAGGATACATTCTAAAGTTAATTTCATGAATTCAACACAATAATTATATAATTACACAATTTTAGGTTAATTTACAAGTATAATTATTATTTATACCGGGTATACTCAAAAAATTACGTGTATTTTTTATAGTAAATTATACTACATTATCTCATTTTATAGCTCAATTAACTTATCTGTAAGTTCTCGTTGCAATCTAAGTTCAATTTTAGGAGTTCCGAACATTTTAGGGCTTTAGTAAACATTCCAATTTCTAAGGGCAAAATTGGGATTTCGGGTCATTATTACTAAAATCTAACTTCACTGTAATATTTCGACTAACTTTTTCATTCTAGTTGCAAAGTTTGGGCTCAATTGGATAAGTTACCCTAAAAGCCCTAAATCTGAGCTTAATTGTCCTAAACTCAATTTTGGGAACTTACATAAACTATCTTATAATAGTAACTGGCCTCACAGTGCCTATCATCCTATCATAGATATGATCTATGCAAGGCATCGATAACTCCTTACTTTAAAGTAAACAGTTCAATTAAGAATTTAGTTAAAAATTACAGTAACAATTAAAACATTAAGTCCATATATATAGTTACATGTACATTACCATAACATAACAGTAAGCTAATTTACATGTCATATATCTGTTCTTCACCCTAAAGATACTAGTAAGACCTTAAATGAAACTTGATCTTAGATCGATTGATTCTCACTCCTTAGAGCTTCAAAAGAGAACTAACCTCTACATAATTGTAAGGCGGCATGACAGTCAAAATAATCAAAAGTAAAAACCTACAAAAGAATCTATACGGGTATGAGCAACTATAGTTTAGTAAGTTGAATTGGAGAGTTATGAATGTATACAAGTACAAACAAGATTATTAAGCAATTATTTTCATACAATGCAATAAGCCAGTGTCATTACACAACGTATTGTGGTTCGTTGAAAAATTAAAGTAATTTTACCTGCTTTAATCCAAATTAAGGAGTTTTCATGTTATGCAATAACGCACAACCAAACCCAAGTTTGTACAATGGAGACGCTGTTTCTCTTAAGACTATTCTACCAACCAATGCTCTCATCCTTACCGTGACCTCCTCTCCTGTCACTTAGTTCAACTAAGGATGAGGAAAATATTAATTTGCTATTTAGCGTTATCTTTTTCGAAGGTATCGATGTTTGGTTGAAGAATCCTAATAATCTCCTAAAGGGTTACAATGCATGTCTTTTTAGGGTATTTAGGTCGATTAGGATTAAGTTCGGTTTAGGGTGACCAAACAATTTCACACCACTATAATCACAACAATCATCAAACATAACACGGATTTTAGCACGAAATCAGATACATAGGTACATACATAAGACTACTTACAATCACAATTATACATAAACTTAAGTCTTCGAGTACTCTAAAATAGTACTCCAAAATACGATGAAGTATTAAACCCAACTTACCTGAAATCCTTAATCACTCACTTAATCGGTTGCATGTTGACTCGTCTCTATGTATCCTATAATATAAATACACCTTTTTAGTATTTATACTTTGACAATACATATTCTAGGTTATGATTTAATTAAATTCCCTTTATATACATATTATTTACTAACGAGTAATTCTATATTAGTTCGGGGTTCGGTTTCAGAATCAGATTCCGGTTTAGGCTTTAATTCGGTTTCAACTACGAGTAATTCTAAAATACGCTTAGAATCCTAATGTGAAAGTAATCACATCAAGCTCGAGTATTCTAATATTATGCTAAGTCTTAATTCGGTATTTTAACTCACTTGATACATCCTAATCTTGATTAGTATATCAGATTTACTCTAGATGTGAGAAAATTTTTTATTTTTGGAATAATTACCTAAAATTAATTTTTCTACCAAATATAATATGTACTAATATTATTATTATATTATCCAATTTAACATATTATTTCATATTTATTAAAACTCTAATTTCATATATTACCAAATTACTCACATTTACTACATAATTCCCATATTAATTGCAATTAATACTCTAAATGCTTGGATTATATTACCCCATCAGAGATTAACATCCTTAAACATCTTATAAATCAGTAATTAGTCATTTAATTACTTAATTAGTCTAAAATTACTTATTTTTCTCATCATTTTAGAGCTAAAAAATTACTTAAAATTTTTGAAAATTAATTTTAGAAAAATGGCTTCATAGCACTATTTTATATTACTTAAGTATTCTACAAAAAAAAAATTAGATCTCTAAACTATACTCTTCAACCTATTTATTTCTAATTCTAAACATGCTTAATTTTGTTCAATTTCTTAAGCACCCTATATTTATAGACATGATTAAACTTAATCACTATTTTTTCCTAAATCTACATACAATAAAACATTAGAATAATAAAATTCATAATTTTTTGGATAAAATCAATAATTTTAATAAATTTTACAAAATCAGTTGAAAAATTAGACTCACCGACTCTTGGGTTTCCGGCCACCAGCAATGGCCTAAGGGTAGTTAGTCGGTCCAAACACTGGGGGGGGGGGGGGGGGGGGTGCGGTCTTAGGTGATGGTGATATGTGGGTTTGGCCTATTTGTCCTAAATGTATAGATTTGGGAAAAAAAATGTTAAAATCTTAATTTCTCTCAAATTTTAGTGCTCTCAAATTTTCCTAATTTTCTAGTTGTTCAAATGGTTTTCTGAATTTTTTTAGCTATTTATAGGACTATAAAGCAATTGTTATGCATTAATTTAGACAAAACAAGGCTCGTATATCTTTCATTTTGCTTTTTTTGTTGCTTGGTTTTTAATTGATTCATTTTTTTTTTTCTTCTTCCCCTAGCTACCACGACTTGATCTGGAGCATTCCCTATTTCCTTGATTTTTTTTCTTTAATTTTTTTATAATTTTCTTTAATTGTTTAGCAATTTTCTAGCAAATTTTGAGCAATTTAGGTAATTTTGCATATTTCTACCTACACGTAAATACATAAAGAGTATAAGTAAAAACTTTTAAATATTATGTAGATCATTCCATGATTTTTAACATACATATAATTTATTTCTAGCGATTTATTAGTTATTGGAATGCATTTTACGCATTTCTGATAAATAATGAGTAATATACTTAAAATTTGAAAATTTTATATTCTCTTATTTTATTACTTATTTTCTTAAATTCAAACTTACGGAGTCACTTTTACTAATATTTCTAGTTTTGTTTTATAATTTAGATTTGATCCGATCATTTAACCGATCGCCTTAAGCCTTACGTACTAAACTTAATCCAATGGTAATAGGGCTTATATTTAAAGCTTACAAGAACTCAATCAACCAACTAAAAACATTAATATAAACAAGAATATTTTTATTTCACTTAACCAGTAATAACATGAGCGTAAATCCAAACTAATAAGAGTTTATTTATTAGAAAGGAAAACTAGCCAAAAACTAAATAAAATAACGCAAAATAAAGTTGTCCATCGAGATTACAGTCAAGTTCACAAGCGTAATCTAAGATCACCCTTGTGATCATGGGTGTTAACCATTCGTTTCTCTAATTTCTTGAAAATACATGCCAACTTCTTCACACCTAGGTTCATGGGCGTAAATTAGGTCGTGAACCTCTCTAGAGCCTCCAAAACACCAATTTTTCCTTTCCTTTTGCCAACCATTAAATCCTTTATCTGTCCTAACCATTCGAGGACGTTTCCTCGGACCCTAATCCTTATCAAAATACATGTCAAGAATGCATTTTATTTACATCATGAAAAATTCTAAGCCAAGCATTTATAGTAGCCAATAGAATGCTGAATGAAAAATTGCAATTCGAGCACATAAATTATGGTAAAAATAATGTGTTTTGTTTTTCATGGTATGAAAGATATGTTGAACAAACATACATTCATAGTATTACTATACATTCTTGTTATTTAGCTTTATAGTAAGGGGGTAGTATTGTATTTTTACATATTAGGGTTACATATCTTAACTACATGTATTTGTACTCTTGTACTCTATAAAATATGATATTACATAATAACAAAATATGTATTGTGTACATGGTATTAGAGCCAACAAACCTTAAGTAAATTTTTTTTTACTTCTTCCACCAAAGATACAAATTTACCTCTAAATCTACTTACTACCCAGCAAGCACTATTGATCGCTACTATTCATTGCTAGATATGACCAATATTATCTACTTCTTATCTAAATCTGCTGCAACCACTTTAACTATGGAAAACCCCTCCGAACCCTCTATTCTCAGCTTATCTACTACCCCTCCAACTTACATTAACCCTTCCCATCTCCTCCCTTACTCCCATCGCCAACATGAATGACTAGCACATCATTCTCCCTTAAAATCAATTCAACCATCGTTATGCCTCGACCATTGCTACCATTGCTACCCATGTTCGCACTACCACCTATTACATTGGCCTTTCTCTTCCCTCATCGCCTTTACCCATGGGCACCTCTACCTACACCACTAACCCATTCTTATTCACCCCCCTTTCTCCCCTTAACACCTTACCTAATCTTCCCTTATCTCATACACTAACTAATCTGATTGGCCATAACATATATTCATCACTTCTTCCCCTATCCAGTAATTCCCAATCTTCCATAGTCACATTCAACCCCTCCGACATATCCTCTGTCAACGTTGTCCCTGCTAGCATTACTACCATTTTGCCTATTAAGCTCTCAACCAATAACTATCAAGTGTAGCTCTCACTAATGACATCGTATCTTATCTCGATGGACTTAAATTGCTATGTCAATAGTTTTACCATCACTCCGCTAGCTGAAGTTTTCCCTCCTTCCGACAGACTACCTATAATCAATCCCACCTATTCGCAATAGCTTCGCATCAACCATTTGGTTCGTACCTCTCTTTTAGCTACTCTTTCCAATGATATTTTGTTAGAAGTCCATGACATAATAGTGGCTTATGACATTTGATCTGCTCTTCATCGTAGCCACTTCCTAGAAAAATCTATGGCTCGAGAAATGAAACTCAAACAACATCTTCTTGCTATTCGTCTAAATCAGACACCTATTACTGACTATTTATATGAGGTCATTTTTTGATTTTGAAGAGAACAAAAGAAAAAATATATAACTAAACATGTTGTTTTGAAGAGAACAAAACAAGATAATGATTAAACTAAGTATTAGTTTATTATATTGAAGTAATTAAATAAGATCAATTAGTTTGATTAATGATTAAATATATCAATTATCTCTACAAGAAATTTAATCTTTTGAGTAGTGATCAAATGATCTTGAAGTTAGATTGGAAAGATATTTGTTTGTTGTATGTTAAAAGAATTTTCAGGTGATATTTGGTATACTAGATTAATGGCCCAAGAAAGAACAAAGCTAACGATATAAAGCCCTAAAAAACATAAAGAAAAGCATACTGACCTAGAAGAACCAGTTTGCTAATAGAGTAATTTTTACCGGCTTACCAGTAATTAAAAGTACCAGTATGTCAGTAAGTTTAATACAACTAGCCATTTGAGCATTTAATATACTGTAACGGGAAGAATTGAATGGGATGATATAAATGCTTAACAATCTGACCAAGGATGGTAGAAAACTAATCTTTTGCTACAATATTTCAATATTCTCTTATATTCTTGTTGTCTATAATTTTCATTGTCTCTTATACCATAAATTGCTAATACTTAGAGAGATTTGAAGTATAGTACTTGTGAGCTATTAGTTACAAAGTATTGAGAGTTAAAAGTACTACACCAATAATTCTTGAGATTGAGTTTCGTGTTGTGAGTTGAGATTGTAATTTGTATTAAGAGTTGTGATTGTAATTTGTATTAAGAGTTGTGAGTGTAAAACTTATATAATCAAGTTTGTGTTTGTATAGCTCTTAGAGCTTAGAATGAGAAATCAATAAAGTAGTGTGAAGTCTTCGGTTGGAGGCATTATATGTCCGTAGAGACTGGGAGGCGATCCAAACTCTACGTTATATCCGAGCTTGATCTTCTTTATTGTTATTCTTTTAATTTTCGTACTTATTATTGTTTTATTATTACTTTGATTACTCTTATTATTACATTTAGTTATTTATATCGAAAAAGAATTGCAATTTGTCCTTAAAACTCAATTCACCTCTCCCTCCCCCTCCTTCCTCTCTCTCTCTCTCTCTCTCTCTCTCTCTCTTAAGTTTAGCCTAGTATTCTTCATTACTTACACAATTCGTGGTTTTCCCCGAGAGTGTGATGCTCTCATTACCCTCATGCACTCTCTTATTCCGCTTACTTTTAAGCAAGTATGTGCTAAGTTACTCAATCATGAACAACGGATCAAACATTCTGATGCAAATGCAGTCTTAGATTCTATTGCTATTGCTCTTCATACTCAAACCACATCGATAATTTCTCGCAGCCGAAATCATGGCCGCAATCACTTAAGACCAGAAGGTGTGGTCGTTCCTTTGAATCTGATTATTGCCCCTCATATTAGCAGCAGTCATGACTCCCATCTATAGGTTGTAGCTCCTCTATTTCATCTTCTAGATAGTGATGTCCCAAGAATCCTACCTCTTCTATGCCCTCTTAGCTCAAATGTCAAATCTGCGAAAAACCTGGACATTCCACCCTACATTGCTATCACAATTATAATGAGTCTTATGAAGATATGCTACAGACATTTGCTATGCTTTCCATTAGAGAATCTCGTAAGACAACCCGATACCCTAATTATGGCACTACACATCACATGACTCCAAATGCAGGTATACTTACTGACTTAACCTCATATGTTGGTTCTAATCAGGTTTTAGTTGGTAATGGTGCCTCCTTCCCCATAACTTTCACAAGTGACCTACTCATACGTACCATAAGTCGTCCCCTACATCTTAAGAATGTTCTTCTTGTTCCTTCCCTTACACAAAACCTTTTATCAATTCTTAAACTTTGTTATGATAATAACTATACTATGAGCTTTAACGATTCCTCTTTTTCTATAAAGGATTCTTCAACAGGTCAACTTCTTCTTCAGCAAAAGACTGAGGGTCCTCTATACCCCATCCATATATTCCCAGTCCACCCTCCATAGTTTCTTCTTGCTTTTGCCCTTCCAAGAGAGATCTGGCATTTAAGGTTGTGTTATCCAAATGCTAACGTCCTTAATCATCTTATTCAAAGTCATCACATCCGAGTCAAGTCATTTCCATTGTCCTCTAATCCTTGTCACGCTTGCAATATTAGCAAGTCGACTTATCTACCATTCTACTCGTCATCTCATAGAGCCAAGAAGCTTTTAGATTTTATTCATTCATATGTTTGGTAATCACCAATTAGATCAAATTTAAGATTTCATTATTATGTAATCTTTGTAGCTGATTGTATTCGTTACTCTTAAATTTTTCCCATGCATGATAAAAGTGATGTTTTATCTAACTTTTAGCTTTTCAAAGCACTTGTTGAAAATTGTTTCTCTAATGGCATTAAAGTCTTTCATTGTGACAATGGTGGTAAATTTGTTAATAATGCCTTCAAAAATTTCCTGTATGCCAATAGCATTTGTCACACCCCGAAGCAACAGAGTCGTAACAGTCCCGTCGTATAAACCATTCTAAGGTAGAAATTAGCCTTACAACTGCTATCCTAGACTTGATCTACACAAGGCATCCACGACTAACCCGCTTTGAAGTAAATAGTTTGTAATTTAAATAAATCATTTACCTAAGAAAGTGAGAAAATATATATATATACTAAAATTTAGTTATTACAATTAACGTTTACAATATTTTTCCGCAATATATTTCCTAATTATTACATTATTCAGAAATGAAAAAAAATTCAAAAATAAAAGCTTAGTCCTTAAAAATATATGTTTGTTCTTCAAATGTTTTTCCTCACTCCCTATAATCCAATAGTTGCTAGCTTCAGAGTAGTTGCAAGCCGCTTCTTAGCTAGCACTTGCACGATGTCTATAGGGATGTCAGCAATCGCAGCTCAGTAAGTTAGGATGGAGGACTTAAAACTATACCATAAACATAACAAGGTTATCGACCAACTTATTAGGTACAATACATGTTCAAGCAAATGGTATCGCACGACGTTGTTTGGCCCGTCGTGAGATTAGAGAAATTGCGCCCGCTCTAATACGGATTGAGGAGTTGTCGTTAATGCAACAACTCACAACCAAACCCAGGCTTGTTCAATGAAGACACCTCTCCTCCCGCGACTACCTTCGAATCATTGACTTCACCCTCTGTCACGCCCCGAAGCAACAGAGTCGTAACAGCCCCGCCGTGTAAACCATCCTAAGATAGAAGTTGGCCTTACAACCGCTATTTTAGACCTGATCTACACAAAGCGTCCACAACTAACCCGCTTTGAAGTAGACAGTTTGTAATTTAAATATATCATTTACCTGTAAAAGTGAGAAATTATATATATATATGTTATAATTCAGTTATTGCAGTTAAAATTTATAATATTTCTCTATAGTATTTTTCTAAATTATTACATCATTCGGAAAGGAAAAATAAGTCTAAAATAAAAACTTAAACCTTAAAATTATGTGTTTATTCTTCAATATTTTTCCTCACTCCCCAGGATCCAGCAGTTGCTAGCTTCAGAGTAGTTGTTGCCGCTTCTTAGCCAGCACCTGCACGACGTCTATAGGGATGTGAGCAACCACAGCTCGGTAAGTAGGGATAGAGGACTTAAAACTATACCAAAAACACAACAAGGTTTTCAATCACTTATTAGATGCAATGCATGTGCAAGCAAATGCCATCACACGACGTTGTTCGGCCCGTCATAAGATTAGAGAAATTACGCCTGCTCTAATCCGGGTTGAGGAGTTGCCGTTAATGCAACAACTCACGACCAAACCCAAGCTTATGTAATGAAGACCTTGCTCCTCCCGCGACTACCTTCGAACCACTTCCTTCACCCTCGCCGCGACCTTCTCTCCTGTCACTTAGTTCGACTGAGGATGAAGAAGGGACCATTTTGCAATCCTGCGCTATCCCTTCCGAAGGGGTCGGTATTTGGCCGAAGAGTCTTAAGTTCCCCTAACGGGTTACCATGCATATTCGATTATGATTACTGGTCGTATATTTGATTAAGTCCAATTTAGGGTAATCAATCATTACATACAGTTCATACAATATGTGCCAAAGCAACAAACAGAATCATAACATCACCCATAATCAAGCACATGCATACATTCAACTATCTAACAAGTACAACCAAGCATAATCTTAAGCCTCCAAAATACAGCATCGTATTAATCACAACTTACCTCGACTCCTCGCTCACTCACTCGAGGTGCGATTTGCTCAGGCCATCGCCGATCATCCCTATAACACAAACGTGGTTTCAGCTTTTCATATAACTATTATAAGTTTGTTTTATCCTATAACACTTATTGTTATGTGTTGTTTAGGGTTTAATATTTATAATTATTCTAAGTTTGGGTTTAGGTTCGAGTTCGGTTTCGGTTTCCGCATCAATTTCTAAATTAGGTTTTAGTTCGATTTCTAAATCCTAAACATGCTCGAATCCTAATGTGAAATTAATCACATTAAGCTCGAGTATCCAAATATCCTATTGGGTCTTAATTTAGTATTCCAAGCTATTCGGTACACACTAGTCCTAATTAGGGTATCGGATTTATCCCCGATGTGAGAAAATCTTACTTTTTTATATAATTACCTAAAATTCAATCTTAATTTAGATTTAATATTATTCTGATTTTTACTCTAATATTATCTAAATAACCCTAATATTTCCATATTTATAAATTTTCAATTCTACATATTCCTAATTTTCTACATTTACCACATAACACCTTCATTACTTACACTTAACATTCCCTAGACTAGGATTAAGTTTCCACTTTAGAGATTAACATCCCTAAACATCTAATTACTATCTAAATCAGTAATTAATATCCTAATTACCTAATTAACTCCAAATTACCCAATTTTTCCATCATTTTAGGGCTAAAAATTAACTTAAAATTTTCAAAAATTAATTTTAAGAAAATGACTTCATAGCACTGTTCTATATCACATGAGCATCCTACATAAAAAAATTTAGCTCCAAACTACACTCCTAGGGTCATTTATTTCTAAACTGAAATGTGCTCGGTTTTGCATGATTTCTTAAGGACCCTATATTATGGAACATGTTTTCATCAAAATAATATTTTTCCTACAAACTACATACAAAAATACCCCAGAATAACAAAATTCATAATTTTATAATAATATTTACTATTTTTACAAAATTACATAAGAATCGGGCTGGAAATTGGACTCACCGGTTTGGGTGGCTCCGGCCACCGCGGGCCGCCGTGGCCTTGTCGGCCGGCCTGGGCGCTGCCACCACCGTGTGGTGGTGGCCGTCCACTTCCAGCTGCTCGTTTGGTGGGAGTTTCTTTTAAAAGCCCTAACTGCACAGTTTTTCTTATTTTTTTTCTAACTCGAATTTTTCTCTCAATTTTCACCTCTCCCTAATTTTCTCTGATTTCTAATTGTCCAAATAAGTTCTGTAAATTTTTCCCCTATTTATAGACATTTGCTGTAATTAATATGCATTAATTCGACAAGATTTTGTCCAAATTCCTTGATTTTTGGCTTTTAAGTTGTTCAATTTTTATTGACTAATTTTTCTTTTTCTTATCCTGACATGCCACGACCTAATATTGATTCATCTTATCCTCTTCTGATTTTTTCTGATTTTTCCATAATTATTTTATAATTTTCTTTAATTATTTGCTTAGTTTTTGGCCAATTTAGGTAATTTCGCGTATTTTTATCTACACGTAAATACATGTGAGGTATACGTAAACATTCCTAAATATTATTTTGGTCATTCTAAAATTTTTAGTATACATATAATCTATCTCTAGTAATTTATTAGCTATTAGATTACACTTTTTGCCTTTTTGGTAATTAGCAATTATTATGCTTAAAATTTGAAAATTTTATAGTCTCCTATTTTACTATTTATTTTCTTAAATTTAAGTTTACGGGGTCATTTTTACTAATATTTCTCTCAATAGTTTATAATTTGGGTGTGATTGGATCCTTTAGCCGATCGTCCTAAACCTTGGGTTTTAAGCTCAATCCTACGGTTACTTGGTTTAACTTTGGGGCTTACACCCTCGCTGCGACCTCTTTTCTTGTCACTTAATTCGACTAAGGACGAAGAAGGGACCCTTATGCAATCCTACATTATCCCTTTCGAAGGGGTCGGTATTTGGCCGGAGAATCCTAGGTTTCCCCTAATGGATTGCCATGCAGGTCCAATTATGATTACAAGTAGTATATTTGATTAGGTCCAGTTTAGGGTAATCAATCATTTCATACAAATCACACAATACAAGCTAGAACAATAAACAGAATTATAGCATCACTCATAATCAAGCACATGCACACAACAGACTATCCAATAAGCACAACCAAGCATAATCTCGAGCCTCCAAAATACAGCATCGTATTAATCCCAACTTATCTCAACTCCTTACTCACTCACTTAAGATCCGACCCACTCAGGCCATCGCCGATCATTCCTATAACACAAACATGGTTTCAATTTTTCGTATAACTATTATGGGTTCGTTTTATCCTATAACGCTTATTCTTATGTTTTGTTTAGGGTTTAATATACCTAATTATCTAGATCTTAAGTCTTTTACAATTATTTTAGGTTTGAGGTTAAGTTCGGGTTCAATTTCCACATCGATTTCTAAATTAGGTTCTAGTTCAATTTCTAAGTACTGTTTTATACCCGAACCCTAAAAATTCGTTTCAACTCATAATGTGAAATTAATCATATTAGTTCCAGATATCCTAAATACCATCATCATCCCTAGTCAGTGTTATGCCCTGAAGCGGCAAAGTCGTAACAGTCCAACCGTGTAAATCATTTTAAGATAGAAGTTAGCCTTACAACCGTTATCCTAGACCTGATCTACATAAGGTATCCACGATTAACCCGCTTTGAAGTAAATAGTTTGTAATTTAAATAAATCATTTACCTAAGAAAGTAAGAAAATATATATATATATACACTATAATTCAGTTATTACAATTAGCATTTATAATGTTTCATTGTAATATATTTCCTAGTTATTACATTATTCAGAAATGAAAAAAAAATTCAAAAATAAAAGCTTAGTCTTTGAAAATATATGTTTGTTCTTCAAATATTTTTCCTCACTCCCTAGGATCCAGCAGTTGCTAGCTTCAAAGTAATTGTAAGCCGCTTCTTAGCCAGCACATGCATGATGTCTATAGGAATGTGAGCAACTACAGCTCAGTAAGTTAGGATGAAGGATTTAAAACTATACTATAAACACAACAAGGTTATCAACCAGTTTATTAGGTGCAATGCATATTCAAGCAAATGTCATCACACGACGTTATCCGACTCGTCATGAGATTAAAGAAATTACGCCCGCTCTAATCCGGGTTGAGGAGTTGCCGTTAATGCAACAACTCACGACCAAACCCAGGCTTGTGCAATGGAGACACCGCTCCTCCTACAACTACCTTCGAACTATTGACTTTACCCTCGCCGCGACCTCATCACCTATCACTTAGTTCGACTAAAGATAAAGAAGGAACCATTATGCAATCCTGTGCTATCCCTTTCGAAGGGGTCGATATTTGGCCGGAGAATCCTAGGTTTCCCCTAATGGGTTACCATGTAGGTCCGATTATGATTACATGTCATATATTTGATTAAGTCCAGTTTATGATGATCAATCATTTTATACAAATCATACAATATAGGCCAAAACAACAAACAGAATCATAGCATTACTCATAATCAAGCACATGGACACAACCAACTATCTAACAAGCATAACCAAGCATAATCTCAAGCCTCCGAAATACAACATCGTATTAATCCTAACTTACCTCAACTCCTCACTCACTCACTCACTCGATGTCCAACTCGCTCAGGCCATCACCAATCATTCCTATAACACAAACGTGGTTTCAGTTTTTCGTATAACTACTATAGGTTCGTTTTACCCTATAACGCTTATTATTATGTTTTGTTTAGGGTTTAATATACCTAATTATGTAGGTCTTAAGTCTTTTACAATTATTCTAGGTTCGGGTTCGATTTCCGCATCGATTTCTAAATTAGATTCTAGTTCGATTTCTAAGTACTGTTTTATACCCGAACCCTAGAAATTCGTTTCTACTCATAATGTGAAATTAATCATATTACTTCCATATATCCTAAATACCATAATTATCCCTAGTCAGTATTTTATTATACCCGGTACACTTAAATCCTTAATAGTGTACCGAATTTACTCCTTATGTGAGAAATTTTTACATTTTTCATATAATTACATAAATTCAAGATTTCTATCATTTTTATTATATATCCCTATTATTTATATAATATCAATTTTTATCCTAATATTTTCTATTTATTATATTTCCAATAATTACATATTATGTATTATCACCTATTATGTACATAATACACATCTAATATTTCTAACACTCTAATTACCATCTCCCAACATCAATTATCATTTCAAAGTATCTAAATTCATCCTAAATTAGATTTTACACCTAATTACCCTAATTAACAAAATTAACTTAAAATTTACTATTTTTCCTTATTACTCATTTACTACATAATTAACCTAATAATTACATCTAACACCCTAAATGCTACAAGTATCATACTTCATCAGATTTCAACATCCTAAAACATATAATTATTCACTAAATCAGTAATTAACCATTTAATTATTTAATTAACCCTAAATTATTCATTTTATGCCTCATTTTAAAGCTTAAAAATTATCTAAAATTTTCGAAAATTAATTTTTGAAAACGGGCTTCATAGCACTATTTTATATCATCTAAGTAGTCTACACAAAAATTTTAGGTTCAAAACTACACTCCTAAGGTCATTTATTTCTAAACTGAAACATACTCGATTTTGCATAATTTCTTAAGGATCATATATCACAAGACATATTTTCATCAAAATAATATTTTTCCTAAAAACTACATACAAAAATATTTCAGAATAACAAAATTCATAATTTTCTAAAAATAAAGAATATTTACTATTTTTACAGAATTATACAAAATCGGGCTGGAAATCGAACTCACCGATTTGGGTGGCTCCGGCCACCGTCAATGGCCATGGGTGTGTCAGCCTACCTGGGTGCTGTCACCACCGTATGTTGGTGGTGGCCGTCCACTCCCAACTGCTCGTCAGGTCTAGGTTCTCCTTACAAGCCCCAATTGCACAATTTTCTTTTTTTTTTTTTTCCTAACCCTAATTTTTCTCTCAATTTCACCTCTCTCTATTTTTCTCACTCTCCAAACTGACCAAATAAGCTTCTGAAAAATTTAGAGTATTTATAGAGCTTAAGGGAAATTATTGTGCATTAATGAGACAAAACAATTGCCTTATCTCTTCTTTTTTCCACTTTCTATTTGTTGCATTTTAATTGGTTGATTTTTTTTCTTCAATAACAAATTGCCACGCCCCACTTTTGGACTTTTCCTCATTTTTATATATTTTTCTTGATTTTTTCTTAATTAATTATGAATTTTCTTTAATTATTTAGTATTATTTTTAGCACATTTTGCATATTTTAAGTAATTACGCGTATTTCTACATACATGTAAATTCATATATAGTACAAATAAATATTCCTAAATATTATTTAGGTTATTTTATGATTTTTAGTATACATATAATTTATTTCTAGCGATTCATTAATTATCAGAATATATTTTACACATTTTTGATCAATAATGAGTTATATATTTAAAATTTGGAATTTTTATATTCTTTTATTCTATTGCATATTTTCTTAAGTGACTGGTTGTGGGGCATATATTCAGTATTTTATTCCACCCGGTACACTTAAATCCTTATTAATGTATCGAGTTTACTCCTGATATGAGAAATTTTTACATTTTTCATATAATTACATAAATTTAAGTTTTCTATCATTTTTATTATATATCCCTATAATTTATATAATATCAATTTTTATCCTAATATTTTCTATTTCTTATATTTCCAATAATTACATATTATGTATTATCACCTATTATGTATATAATACACATCTAATATTTCTATCACTCTAATTACCATTTCTCAACATCAATTATCATTTCAAAGTGTCTAAATTCATCCTAAATCAAATTTTATACCTAATTAACCTAATTCACACAATTAACTTAAAATTTACTATTTTTCCTTATTACTCATTTACTACATAATTAACCTAATAATTATATCTAACACCCTAAATGCTAGAAGTATCATATAGTATCATACTTCATCAGATTTCAACATCCTAAAACATGTAATTATTCACTAAATCAATAATTAACCATTTAATTACTTAATTAACCCTAAATTACTCATTTTATGCCTCATTTTAAGGCCTAAAAATTATCTAAAATTTTCGAAAATTAATTTTTGAAAACGAGCTTCATAGCACTGTTTTATATTATCTAAGTAGTCTACACAAAAATTTTGAGTTCAAAACCATACTCCTAAGATCAATTATTTCTAAACCGAAATATGCCCGGTTTTGCATGATTTCTTAAGGACCATATATCATGTCACGCCCCAAAGCGGCAGAATCGTAACAGCCCCGCTGTGTAAACTATCCTAAGATAGAAGTTGGCCTTATAACCGTTATCTTAGACCTGATCTACACAAGGTGTCTACGACTAACCCGCTTTGAAGTAAATAATTTGTAATTTAAATAAATCATTTACCTATAAAAGTGAGGAATTATATATATATATATATATATGTTATAATTCAGTTATTGCAATTAAAGTTTATAATATTTCTCTATAGTATATTTCCTAGTTATTACATTATTCGGAAATGAAAAATAATTCTAAAATAAAAACTTAGACCTTAAAAATATGTGTTTNATATGTTATAATTCAGTTATTGCAATTAAAGTTTATAATATTTCTCTATAGTATATTTCCTAGTTATTACATTATTCGGAAATGAAAAATAATTCTAAAATAAAAACTTAGACCTTAAAAATATGTGTTTATTCTCCAATGTTTTTCCTCACTCCCCAGGATTCAGCAATTGCTAGCTTCAGAATAGTTGTTTGCCGCTTCAGAGTAGTTGTTTGCCGCTTCTTAGCCAGCACCTGTACGACGTCTATAGGGATGTAAGCAACTACAGCTCAGTAAGTTAGGATGGAGGATTAAAACTATTCCATCAACATAACAAGGTTTTCGATCAACTTATTAAGTGCAATGCATGTTTAAGTAAATGCCATCACACGACGTTGTCCGGCCCATCGTGAGATTAGAGAAATTGCGCCCGCTCTAATCCGGATTGAGGAGTTGCCGTTAATGCAACAGCTCACGACCAAACCCAGGCTTGTATAATGGAGACCTTGCTCCTCTAGTGACTACCTTCGAACCACTGACTTCACCCTCGTCGCGACCTCCTCTCCTGTCACTTAGTTCGACTGAGGATGAAGAAGGGACTATTTTGCAATCCTGCGCTATCCCTTTCGAAGGGGTCGGTATTTGGCCGGAGAGTCCTAAGTTCCTCTAACGGGTTGCCATGCATGTCCGATTATGATTACTGGTCATATATTTGATTAAGTCCAGTTTAGGGTGATCAATCATTACATACAAATCATACAATATATGCCAGAACAACAAACAGAATCATAGCATCATCCATAATCAAGCACATGCACACATTCAACTATCTAACAAGCACAACCAAGCATAATCTTAAGCCTCCAAAATACAGCATCATATTAATCCCAACTTACCTCGACTCCTCGCTCACTCACTCGAGGTCCGATTTGCTTAGGCCATCGCCGATCATCTCTATAACACAAACGTGGTTTCAGCTTTTCATATAACTATTATAGATTCGTTTTATCCTATAACGCTTATTGTTAGGTTTTGTTTAAAGTTTAATATGCCTAATTATCTAGATATTAAGTTTTTTACAATTATTCTAGGTTTGGGGTTAGGTTTAGGTTCAGTTTTCGCATTGATTTCTAAATTAGGTTTTAGTTCGATTTCTAAGTAATGTTTTAGATTCCTACCCTAGAAATCCGTTTCAACCCATAATGTGAAATTAATCACATTATTTCCCGATCTCCTAAATAGCATCATTACCCCTAGTCAGGAATTATTTTACCTGATACACTTAAATCCATATTAGTGTACCGAATTCACTCCTAATGTGAGAAATTTTTACATTTTTCATATAATTACATAAATTCAAGTTTCCTATTAGATTTATTGTACTTTTTTATTATTATCAAAATATCAATTTTTTTTATAATATTTTCTATTTATTATATTTCCAATAATTACCTATTATGTATTATTACCTTTTATGTATATAATACACTTTTAATGTTTCTATCACTCTAATTACCATCTCTAAACATCAATTATTATTTCAAAATGTCTAAATCCATCCTAAATTAGATTTTACTCCAAATTTCCCTAATTTACAAAATTAACTATTTTTCCCTATTACTCATTTATTACATAATTAACCTAATAATTACATCTAACACCCTAAATGCTACAAGTATCATACTCCATCAGATTTTCAAATCCTAAAACATATACTTATTCACTAAATCAATAATTAACCATTTAATTACTTAATTAACCCTAAATTACCCATTTTATGCCTCATTTTAGGGCCTAAAAATTATCTAAAAATTTCAAGAATTAATTTTTGAAAACGGGCTTCATAGCACTTTTTTATATCATCTAAGTAATCTACACAAAAATTTTGGGCTCGAAATTACACTTCTAAGGTCATTTATTTCTAAACCGAAATATGCTCGGTTTTGTACGATTTCTTAAGAACCATATATTACGAGACCTATTTTCATCAAAATAATATTTTTCCTAAAAACTATATACAAAAATATTCCAGAATAACAAAATTCATAATTTTCTAAGAATATTTACTATTTTTAACAAAATTACATAAAATCGGGCTGGAAATCGGACTCACCGATCTGGGTGGCTCCGGCCACCGCTGGCCGCCGTGGCCTTGTCGGCCGGCCTGGGCACTGCCACTACCGTGTGGTGGTGGTGGCCATCCACTCCCAGCTACTCGTCTGGTGAGGGTTCCCTTTAAAGGCCCTAACTGCGCAGTTTTTCTTTTCTTTTTTTTTTCTAACTCGAATTTTTCTCTCAATTTTCGCCTCTCCCTAATTTTCTCTGATTTGTATCTGTCCAAATGAGCTTCTGAATTTTTATTGCTATTTATAGAGCTTTATTGTAATTATTGTGTATTAAATTGGACAAGACAATTGCCTTATCCCTTAATTTTTGGCTTTTGTGTTATCTTAATTTAATTGGCCGATTTTTTTCTTATTTTTCCCAGCTGCCACGATCTAATTCTAGATCATTCATAATTTTTCCTTAATTAATTATGAATTTTCTTTAAGTATTTAGTATTATTTTAGCACATTTCGCGTATGTTAAGAAATTACGCGTATTTATACTTATATGTAAATTCATATATAGTACAAATAAATATTCATAAATATTATTTAGGTCATTCTATTATTTTTAGTATACATATAATCTATCTCTAATAATTTATTAGTTATTAGATTACACTTTTTGCCTTTTCAGTAATTAGCAATTATTATGCTTAAAATTTGAAAATTTTATAGTCTCCTATTTTATTACTTATTTTCTTAAATTCACATTTATGGAGTCATTTTTACTAATATTTCTCTCAATAGTTTATAATTTATAGTTTATAATTTAGACTTGATCGGATCTTTCAGCCGATCGAAACTTTAAGTGATTGGTTGTGGAGCTTACATATCACGAGACATATTTTCATCAAAGTAATATTTTTCCTAAAAACTACATGCAAAAATATTCCAAAATAACAAAGTTCATAATTTTCTAATAATATTTATTATTTTTACAAAATTACACAAAATCGGGCTGAAAATCAAACTCACCGGTCTGGGTGGCTCTGGCCACCGCCGGCCGCCATGGCCTTGTCGACCGGTCTAGGCGTTGCCACCATCATATGGTGGTGGTGGCCGTCTACTCCCAGGTGCTCGTCTGGTGTAGGTTTCCCTCTAAGACCCTAATTGTACAATTTTCTTCTTTTTTTTTTTCTAGCCCTAATTTTCTCTCAATTTCGCCTCTCTCTCTATTTTTCTCACTCTCTAAACTGACCAAATGAGCTTTTGAAATTTTTTTGCTATTTATAGAGCTTTAGGGAAATCATTGTGCATTAATTTGACTAAACGACTACCTTATCTTCTTCTAATTTACCTTTTGTGTTGTTATAATTTAATTGGCTAATTTTTTTCTTATTTTCCCCAGTTGCCACGACCTATATCTGGATCATTCCTTATTTTCTTTATTTTTCCTTAACTATTTATGAATTTTATTTAATTATTTAATAAGTTTTTAGCCAATTTAAGTAATTTCGCGTATTTTTATCTATACGTAAATACACGTGGGGTACATGTGAACATTCCTAATTATTATTTAGGTCATTCTATGATTTTTAGTATACATATAATCTATCTCTAGTAATTTATTAGTTATTAGATTGCACTTTTCACCTTTTCGATAATTAACAATTATTATACTTAAAATTTGAAAATTTTATAATCTCCTATTTTATTACTTATTTTCTTAAATTCAAGTTTACAAAGTCATTTTTACTAATATTTCTAACTTTACTTATAATTTAGGCTTGATCGGATCTTTCAGCCGATCGAAACCCTAAGTGACTGGTTGTGGGGCTTACAACATTTACTTATAATTATCATGTCCATATACTCCATAACAAAACAGTATTATTGAATGTAAACATACCACATTACTGAACTTACTTGTACTATTTGCCTCCATGTTAACTTACCACCCACATTCTAGGTTGATGCAGCACTTACTATTATATACACCATTAATTGCTTAACTTCGGCCACACTCAACCAAAAATCCCCTTTTGAACTTCTTCATCACACCTCCCTTCACACCTTTAGTTGTCTTTACTACCTGAACAACACCCCTTAATTCCCAAATAATCTTTCCCTCCATTCAGTCCCCTGTATCTTCCTTAGTTACCCACCTCAACATAAAGGCTATCGGTGCTTAGATCTTATCACAGGCCGAGTATACACTAGTCATCATGTTATATTTCATGAATCTATTTTTCCTTATAGCACTCTTACCTCCTCTCTTAGTGATCGACCTAAAACACCCGCGTTACTACCCTCACTCACCTTTACTATCTCTCTACTACAGCTACAAATTACTATCTCTATTGACCTTACTACTCCTACCTTAACCCCATCCACATCCAATTTACCTATACCCTCTGCTCCCTCACCTCCTTAATCTCCTCATACTACATCGATACCTAACCCCACCATATAATGCTCCATAACCTATTACACAAGTCTACAAATGCACTTGTTCCAGGCTTCAACTTCAACCCTCCATATTAACTTCCTCCCCTAGTCTATTACCCTTGCCATCTATATCCACCTCTTCTACATCAACTTAAAACCCCTCTTTTAGACCAACTCGCTCCATGCACACTTGCTCTCACTCGAGCATCACTAAACCTAAAACCATTATGAACCTTCATACCAACACAATTCCTTTTGAGCCTCACCACTATACTGAAGCCCTTTAAGATCCTATTTGAGATGTTGCCATGAAGAAGGAATTTAATTCTCTCCTTCAAAACAATACTTGCATTCTTATTCCCCCTCAAGCCTACTAAAATGTTGTTGGTAACATATGGAAATTCCATAGAAAGTACAATTTTGATGGCCAAATTGAGTGCTACAAAGCTCGACTTGTTGCCTAAGGTTTTACTCAATAGGAAGGAATTGACTACGATAAAACGTTTAGTTCTATTGTCAATCACACCACCATTCGCTTTGTTCTCTCTTATACGGTTTCTTCTTGATGGGAAATTCATCTACTTGATGTCAAATCTCCTTTCTCCATGGTCATCTCAAGGAGACTGTGTTTATGAAACAATTGCCTAAGTTCATCCATCCTGATTACCCCAATCATGTTTTTCAACTTTAAAAGTCT
Source organism: Lumnitzera littorea (assembly GCA_024138015.1). Taxonomy (NCBI): domain Eukaryota; kingdom Viridiplantae; phylum Streptophyta; class Magnoliopsida; order Myrtales; family Combretaceae; genus Lumnitzera; species Lumnitzera littorea. Next base: position 112,336,521 of record JAMXBB010000008.1, on the reverse strand, counting down.
CTTTATGATCTCAAATAAGCCCTTCGTGGCTAGTTTCATTGGTTTGGTACTTTCCTTTCTCATAAAAGTTTTCAACAAAGTAAGGCTAACATGTCCATGTTTACATTATCTTAAGGATCAAACATTCTTATGCTACTACTGTATGTTAATGACATTATCCTTACTGGCAATAATACACATCTCCTCGCTTACCACATCTCCCTCCACTCTCAAAAGGTTTCCTTTGAAAGACCTTAGAAATATCTACTTTTTCTTAGGAATTTGAGCTTCTCATACACCTAAAGGTCTACATCTCAATCAATCTCACTTTATCCAAGATCTCTTGAAAAGACATCGCATGCACCTCTCCAAACCAGTCAAAACACCATAGTCCCCTCACAGTCAACTCACCGCTATCGGCTTTCCATTATTATCTAATCTTACTACTTACAGAGAAACTGTTGGGCTACTCCAATACCTCACTATTACCCGATCAAATATCAACTTTGCGATTAATTAATTGAGTCAACATATGCATCATCTTAATACTAATCATATGCAAGCAACTAAACGAGTTCTTTAATATTTATGTGACACTATATCCTTAAGTCTCCCTATTACATGCACACCTTGTACCTCCTTGACTACATATGTAGATACAAATTGGGTTAGCTATTTAGATACCCGTCGCTCTACTACAAAGTATGCCATCTTTTTTGGTCACAACCTTATCTCCAAGCACTCCAAAAAGCAACTTACTATTTCTAAAAGCTTTATTGAAGCCAAATATAAAGCTATCACCTATGTTGTGGTTGAATTAAATTAGATTTGTCACCTTGCCTACAAGTTAAAAGTTCCTATTCAATGGCCCATTTTTCTTTGTTGTCACAATCTTAAAGTTGTTTATATAACTAGTAATCCCATCCATCATAATCATACAAAACACATTGGCATTGACCATCACTTTGTGCATGAATACGTTATCATTGATCAAATTTTAGTTTGCTATATTTTAACTCCCCTTCAACATGCAAACATTTTTATCAAGAATTTCTCTACTATTGCCTTTCTTGATCATCGTACTAATCTCACACTAACATTAGTATCATGAGATTGAGAAAGCATATTATTGTACATTAGTATTATTTAGCTTTATAGCAAGGGATAGAATAGTATTTTTACATGCATTTATACTCTTGCACTCTATAAAATACAATATTACATAATTACAAAATACATATTGTATACACATAGTAAGGAAGTAATGCAAGTGAGGATTGCATTTTAACCCAAAACACTTAAAAGCTCATCATCATACAGTTTTTTTTTTTTTCTTCTTCTTCTTCTTTTTTTCTTTTCTTTTTTTTTTTTTTTTTTTTTTGTACTTTCACTATGTTACTTGCAAAATGTTTTCCCAAATTTACCACTTTTTATAAGAATTTTGTCCTCATAGCAGTATTTCCATATTTTTCTCCTAATAGAGATAATGAAGAAAGTAAATATGTAGTACAATAGATAATATATTTAAGAGTACCTAAACTTTTCATCTTAGATAATGTAATGTCAAAATATTCAAAATTTGAATTTCAATATTCAAAAATTAAAATTTTACTTATTTAAAAATCTAAACTTTTGAATTCGAACTGTTTAGTACCCACAGTATATATAATATCTATTAAACATACACTTAAATGACCGAATTTTCGAATACTAAAATTTAAATCTTGAATATTCGATGCATATTATTATAGTGCTATAGGGTGGGCATAGATCACTTTTGAATGTACATAACTTGTACAAATAAAACAACTAAAATTTAAGTCTTGAATATTCGATGCATATTATTATAGTGCTATAGGGTGGGCATAGATCACTAAAATTTAAATCTTTCTTTTTCATTTTTCTTTCCCCCTCTTATTATTTTAGTTAAACAAACATAAAAGACCGCATCAAAAGTTAACAAGAAATTCTAACGTCCTTGTTCTATTTCCTACTTCTCAGATCCAAGTACATAAAACAACTCCAGTGCGTAAATTCAAAAATTTAAGCGTTGCATTTTTTGGCCACTGGTAATTTACAGGTTGAAACTTAGTGTCGGTAATCATGTCGCTAACGTAACGATACATTTAGATGAAGTTACTTTCTGTTCAATGAAGGCACTACAGAACGGTCTTGCTATTGACGCACTAATGATAATGAACAAGGAGATTTCAGGCCACGCGGATATCATACAGATTTTCTCCCCTGCAAATGAGGTACTGACCTTACCAGGAAAAAATTAAGATTCAGCAGAAAGGTACTGGGGGGCTAAATAAAGCCACTTTTGCCAAGGTTAACAATCAATAGGCAAAGAGCTAAATATGATTAGTCATATCAGCAACCGTTGAGATAACTGATATAATCCATTAGCTTCCTTCAATCTAGAAGCAACCCAGGCATCATAGGTTCTCTTTAGACCATATGCACTGTATCGTCTGCTATCATCACTCTATTATCATCTTGCAGTTTCTGCAATTTATATAATTTAAAAAAGAAAAAAAATGCAACATCAGTTAGTTGTTCAGATCTGCCTTTTTCCATAAGGTAACCACTGAAGGACCATCTAGGTTTTCATAGATAAAACTCTCACCTCCAGAAGCGACATTATCTCAGCCCTTGTGTAAGGGCTAGTTGCGACATTGTTGATTATCTTCTCTATGTCTGCAATAGATACGGTCTCCAAGTGGTTTGCTCGCATGTGTTGACCAAATATTGTGTTAAATACCTCAGTTCTGCGAAGGAAAACAAGAAACAAGGATTGGAAACAATACCTGATGGCAAACACATAACATCTTAAGGTAACATTCAGATAATTCATCATCTTCGAAACTTTCATTTTTCCTTCCCAGTATACATACCTTTCTTGAGAGAGACCAGTTTCAGGCTGTGCAGCAGGGGCATCATCGACTTCCATTGCAACAGCAGTACTGGAAAAGAAAGGCAAACGATCATGGCATAAGGAGGGATTTTCATATCAAAATCCCTTCAAAAAGAATAAAATAAATCAATATTAAGTTGTGATACAAGGTTCAAGACATGCTTACCTTTCTCCTGCATTGTCAACACCACGAGCTGCCCCATTTTCATCAGCTCTATGATCAGCCCGCCTTTTTCTTTCCATCTCTCTCTCCCTCTCTTGCTCACGCTCTTCCATATCAGTCAGCTCCTTGTGATAAATCGCAAAGTTCAAGACCTTGAGTGCAGCTTCCACATCGAACTTTGTAACCTGCAAAATTTTTCAAGGATGCATATTATCTAAGAAATCAGCATATTTCAAGGAAACAAAGAGCTATAGATATCACATGCCTTCCTGCTCAACTTCAGCTTAGCATGGGCAGTTGACAGTCGTATAATTGTTTCCAAAGTACGTGCAGTAATCGGAAGCGTTCCACCAGTCTACGAAAGACAGGAATCTTTAGCTACACACGGTAAACTAATTCATAGCATTTGAGTTCATTTGTAATAAATGGAACAAACCTGCACATTGGAGCTGGAATTTCGGAGTTCTGCATAGGCGGTAGCTATTTGCTCAGATGCCTGCATAACCGATTTATAAAGGATCACCCCAGTGTAGATAGTAAATTCAACAAGGCAAAAGACCAACTCTTGTACTATTTTCAGCAAACAGATTTGAGAAAATGATCTGTTTCCAGGAAATGCATAACTTATTTCAACTGCAAAAGTTAAGAGGAATAAAGAAAGCATCAAAACCTCGTCAGTGAGTTCTGGTTGAATCCTGTGCTTTGCATAATGAATATACTTTTTGAGAAACCTAACAGTTAAAGTATCACGTTTTCGTCCTTTTCCTGTCTTTTTCCCATGCAGCATGCGGTTGTACTGGACAAAGACAGATGAATCAGCTTCGGCTTCATCTTCCCTTCCATATCGTGAACCACCATCATCACCTGATAGACAAGAAGCTCTGTATAAGCACTGCAGCTTTAAGCAGATAATGTTTTACAGGCACAAAAGGCTCAACAAGCTTACCTCCATCTAACTGAGATCGATAGCTGTGCATGCGCAAGACATGACCAGATATTTGACGATCTATATCAGGATCCATTTGGTCCAATACAATAAAGAGTAGATCAAAACGAGAAAGCAAAGAATCTGGAAGCCCAATATTCTTCGTTGGTGTCAATGAGCGATCATACTGCAGATTTATAAATATAAATTGATTTCAGATTGGCAAAAGTCATCTACATTTTAGATATTCTCTTTGCTTCAAAGAACTATTGGTAGAAATGAACTTTACAGTTCCATATATGGGATTTGCAGCAGCAACCACACTGCACCGAGCATTGAGCGATGCATGGATACCAGCTTTGGCAATAGTTACAGTCTGCTGCTCCATGACTTCATGAATAGCAACACGATCTAGATCATTCATCTTGTCAAATTCATCAATGCAAACAATACCTCTATCAGCAAGAACCATTGCACCGGCTTCTAGTCTTCTTTCTCCTGCACAAGGAGACAAACCGTCATGAGAAACCATCATCAGGTGCAAAAAAGTTAACAGCTCAGTATATTCGTTACCCGTTTCCTGATCCGAAGTAACAGCAGCTGTTAAACCGACTCCAGAAGATCCCCGACCAGTTGTTGATATGGCTAAAGGAGCAATGTTCATGATCGCTCTCAATAGTTGAGACTTAGCAACAGATGGGTCACCAACCATCATCATGTTTATATCGCTGCAAGAAACAAATAAAATATCTACAATTAATATAATTTTCTTTTTAATATATGTGTTACAGGTCAGATTAAAATAATTTTTTTGGACTCATTAAGAGAGAACCCAACCTGATCTTCTTAGAACTCGATTAAAGAAAGAATCCTACGATCTGTTTTAGAATTTGATAATTCTAAATTTCTGGAAAACGGTAGAACTTTTCTTTTCTTCATTGAAATTCCAGTACAAGAACATACCACAGGCAGTTTACTCCTCAACTGCATTTTCCTATTTTTTCTCTCATAAAGCTAGCCTCACAACTTCTGGAAATAATTGACACATAATTCAAATTTTACATACACAACCTAAACGTAAATGCATACTAACTTGCACTTCTACACACAATAGACACATTAAACATACACACAGAGTAACATAATATATTTCAGTATATGTAACAGAACACACAGTACACATCAGCACTTATATACTAATACTATGCAAGCTGTTGACTTTTCTTGCAACTATAAACATGAGTAAAAGGCATAATTTTATGCCCATCGTATGCTATAGTGGCAGATAGATTAATCATAATAGTATGGTAAGTGCATCTGTTCAGCACTAGGATAAAATACTCCATGGAAAAACATTACTAAGAGAGAAACAACTGGGCAGGAAACCAGCAACAAATATGGAACCTATAGCAACTCACCCTCTCAAATGGGTGCCATTATTCAAGTTCTTCTCAACTCCACCAAGCATCAGCAATATCACCGCTTTCTTTATCCAGGAATGACCATAGATAGAAGGCGCAAGCGAGTTACCCAATAAATCAAATGCATCATCCCTCTCAGCAATCTTCTTAATATTTTTTAAGTCTTCTGGAGTGTAAATTGGGGCATTTGCTTCTTTGTTAAGAAGGGAAACATTATTAGCTATAAGAACAGTCCTGCATAGCAAGTCATTTTCATCAAGCGAGTTAGTGGCAAAAAATATCCTGTGGTTTCCAAGTAAAATGATGAATAAAAATAATCGCCATGTCAGATGCTGAACTACCTGAATACCCCATTGACACTGCCCTTGCTTTTCCCAGGAATAGCTTTGTATATTCCCACGATAGCCACACGATCTCCGGGCTTACACGAATCCACCAAGTCATCCTCCACTATCACATCAACAGTTCGTGGAAGTTGACCAGGAGCAGAATTCTCAGGCATTTCTTGTATCGACAGGGTTTGATGGTCTTTATATTGACACAAACCATACTCAGTCACCAACAAGTTGCCTTTGTCATCCTAAGGAAATGAAATTTTTAATGGGAGGGCCCTTCTCACCATATGTACACAAACCTAGAAGGCAAATATGATACTTACCCTAGTAGGATAAACCGAACCTGTTGGCAAACCCATATTGGATGTAATGTCTCGATATTCTCGGGTAGTGAATTGGTCAGTTGCAGGGCAAAAGTGAACGCTTTTTACCACTTTTGGCCTCACAAGAGAACCTGAAAGCAAAGCCATACAAACTAATTAAGCTTACATATAGAGGAAAAATCCTACAGGGTATTTTGTAGAGAAACCAGTCCTCATCATAAGTTATTTCATACTCAAAACATGAAAGCATAAGAGTATATCCAATAATTCTGAGGACACACCTGGGGAAGGTGGTAGGATTTCTAGGCAGGATGGCACAACTTACTTTTAAAAGAAAATTAAGGGAGGCAAAATAAAGATGAAGTTTGAAAATGAAATTAAAAGTTTTGGAATAACAACTAGGTCATGGTTGGCTCCATAAAGTCATGAACACCAGCATGATAAATAGTGGCAGAAAAAGGAGTACAGTACATTTGGTAACGATGCCCTCTACACAGACCATTGAGCCAATAAATTCGGATAGAAGTGCACGGGGTGTGACACGGCGGGAAACAAAAGCACCTTCAAAACCCACGAGAACACTTTCTCCTTCTTTTAGGTACTTTGCATCAATCTTACGAACTAGGTCACTCGCTGCATCAGAGAAAGCTTGCATATACTCACCGGGATTTCTTAAAATCCTGTTGAAATCACGGTGAGGGAAAATAGTTAATCCAAGATCGCTTTACCAATGTCATCATGCAAATAAACCAAACCGGCCAATCAATAGGAAGAAGAAAACGAACCAGAAGAATATACCAAAACAATTACTTGGAAATGATACTTCCTAAATAACCCAAAAGAAAGAGGAAAAGAAAACAAGGACTTATATGATGCAAAAGGTCAAGTACGTATTAGCTTCTCCCTAAGGAAAGCGCATAACCACACTGACAATCACTTTATGAAAATTTTCAAAGAAAAAAGAAATGAACAAGCATTTTACTGTTACTGTAGGCGAATTAAGTTATAACTCAGGCGACTAATTATCCCAGCCCTGGATAGACAGTAATGTTTCGCAAGTCAGTAGCTTTCCTAAGTAGAGTATAAGACAAAGGGAGAAACTTTGAATGCTAGTGTAATGTTATAGATGGGACGTGTCTATTTGGAAAGAAGAGAAAAGAATATTAGTCCATACACTGCACAGCATAACCTCACTTTTGTCCCGTTGCAGTTAAACATTCTAAATGGAACTGAAACTATACTCCGTTCGTTTCATGCTTCAAACAAGTGAAATTACTCCAGGTCTTCTCCCCAAACAAACATTCAATACATCAGAAAGGGAAACACGTAGAAGATCCCTGAAGAGAAACACTAGAACCAGACAATACCATTGCAAAATCAAGTCCTGACTTGGCATCCCAACAGCTACGAAATTGCAGCACCATAGAAACATAACAATTCGTCGAATTTATTAGCTGACTGAACATTCAAGGTAGTCTAACTCTAGAGCTTCTTCCAAAATCCAACCAATTTAATCATGTGTTCAATTCGTAACGAAAAATAACACCATTCATTCAACTAAATCAGTAATCCCAAGGGAACAAAGATGGGAAAAAATAAATAAATAAATGCTCATGGAATCTCACCGCGGGGCCAAGCCATGGAAGGAGTGGAGATCGGAGATATTGATGATGAGACGACGTCGTTTGTGGTTAATCATCGTCTTAATATCGTCCACATACATCCTCCCAGCCTAAAGCATCACAAAGAGCGACAAGATTTACATCCATTCTAAAATTACATGGATTAGGGTTAGGGTATAGTGAGATTGCTTACATCGTTATCGAAGAAAGCTAATAGATCGCGCTTGTGAGCTGCTCGTACTTCCTCGCTGACATCCATTCTCTTGGGGCTTCGTCCTCTCCGGTTAGCACTTCTTACACAGAGAGAGAGAGAGAGAGAGAGAGAGGAAATGAAATGAGAGTGACGCTTCGTCGATGGCAATAGGCGCTGCCTTCACTCTTTCAGGGTTTAAGTTGGCGGGAAGTGAAGGAATCCAGTACCAGTTTTGGCGGGAAAAGATTAGGACTTACCTTCCCGTCACGTGGAGATCACGTGGATAATGCTGATGCTCATGTTATGTTGCAAAGAAATATGAAATGCATTATTTGTTTACATAAAAAATATTTAATATAACATAATACAATATAATGCCATATAATATATATTTGTTACATATATATATATATATATATATACGATTTATCCATCTAATTCCATTAGTTTATTAAGATAATAAAGTCCTTGCTATTCTTAATTCATTTTCTATTCAAATTTCCACGTGCTTTTAACATTTTTTTTCTTCCAAATATATTTCTACTGTTCTTTTTTATTTTTTCCTAATGCAACATGTCTTTGGATTTTTTCACTTGTCTTATTATGACCATCAAGCCTCAAACATCTAAACTCAATAAAATTAGATATGAATTATAAATTTATAACTTATGTTTTAGTTGTTTTATAAAAAAGGTGACTTATAATATTTTTTTTTAACATGTATATGAATCTTTTTTTTTTTTTACTTTTTTATAATACATGTATAGGGAACTAGTCATAGTTTTAGTGGTTGATGTAAGTATATTAAAATTTTTAATTGGTAATTTAAGTAAAAATTCACAAAAATAAAGGAAGAAAGCCACTGTAGTGGCTACCATAGTTGTTGTTCCTTTTTTTTTATTTTATTTTATGAGTTTTTCTTTTTTTAATTTAATTTATACATTTTTACTTTTGTGTAATTCATGCATAAGGAATATGCCATAGTTTTAATGGTTGATGTAAGTATATTGAAATTTTAAATCAGTAATTTAAGTAAAAAATCATTAAAAATAATAAATTAAATAAAAAAAAGTTATGTATTTATTTAATAATGGAATGAACAATTAAGCCTATGACATGTTTCCCTTATACATTGTATTTATTAAAAAATATCACGAATCACCTCTTTGCAAATGTAACACCGTGTGACTCTATTGAACATCACAACCCACTATATATCCTTGTTATTCAAGGATATGCTAGAGCTCTAATCCACCAAAAGCCCATCTTAACTTGTCAACAATATAATAAGATTGACTCTCTAAACATAATTGCTTAAACTACTGGCAAGCAAATCATCTCCATAATAATCCTAACCAAGAATAATACTTCCAACTTATATAAACAAAATCCTAACAACAGATCTAGTCCATGTATTAACATTTAACTCCACAATTCATATATTGATCACAAATAAAGAGTTATGATCACCTCTTGTACCCAACCTACTAATAGTAGTCTCGATTGCAATATAAGCAATAAACTTTATCTCCATACTTATAGCTATATGAATAGAAGAATAAACCAAAACCCAATACATAATGCACAAATACACCTGGATGGCAAGCAAGTCGTATACGTACGTATAATGCAATTAAAATATTAACAATTTATAATCTTGAATTTAGGTTAGTAAGCATTAAAAGGATACCCATGATCTCATTGCACCATAATCTTGTACGCATATAAGTATATATAAATATAAAAGTTTTCCTTGAAAGTCCTTTACCTAGAGATGGAATCTAGAATCCTTCAAACTTAGTGATAACTACATTTTCCCACATGTAAGGCCATTAGGAAATCCTTACATGAGCATTTACCCCTTAGGGATTTACCACTACAAGCTCTCAAGATGAGCTGGACAAGTACAAACAACAATCAACAATCAACGACCAACAACTTTTAGGTCGAATATAGATTATTCTAATTTCATTTGGTACTGTCATGTCAAGCACATCCAATAACCAAGCATCACGTACATAAAAAGCCAAACCAAAACAAATTTCAAAGCCTGAATCAAAACTCAAAGTCTAAACCCTCATTGAAAGGATAGCACGAGTAAAAGAACCTAATAACAAAAATAATAGGCTAGTTCTTAGTTACTCTTCATAATCATATCAAGATCTTTACATCATAACTTCCTTCATCCCATCCATCCCTTACTTTATCTTCCAAACTCTAACTTCACAATAACTACCATGGACTATCAACTTCAATAGTTTAAGCTATTACTCAATCTAAATCCAAATAAGTTTAACCCCTTAACCATCACCAACCAATTTCCAAACATTCTTTGATTAGCACTAAGGTCAAAACATAATCAATTTCCATAGAAAATGCATGGTTACTTAGTAAAGTTTGAAACTTTTCAACAACATGAGAATAGGGAAATGATTAACTTGAAAGTTAAGCCTAAAAATCAAACCAAGTTGTAGCTTTAGACTTGGAAAGATCATAAACAATCTCAAACTCACCATTGATGCTTAACCATACCCTTATTACCACCTTTACCAATTAACACCAAATGTCACGAGCCTTAATTAACATAGTTTAAACTCTGTTTTTGATTAATAAAAAGGTGGTTAAAAATTTGAAAAAACAATAAGATTTGAAAATTGGAAGGAAGTCAGTGAAATAGGAATGAACAATGTCAAATTGAGCTAGTATAAGGTGGAACTAGCTAGTCGATTCCTTTAAAAAGGTTTTAACCCCAAACCAAAGAGTGGCAGGATGGTTCTATAATGAATTATTAAGCTAATACTAGCTAAATGAGAAACACAACTTCCTCCTTTTTGCAAGTCATTTTGAAATCCACACCAAATCAATTGGAACTTTGATACAACTACAAGAACACTTCAATTAAACATTAATCCAACTTCAATAGTCATTTTTACTCCAAACACACTACAAATACTATACAAACAATAGCTCTAAACTCTAATTTATCAGCAAGTAAAACCAACACTTCAATAATAAAAATAAGTTGAAGAAGAAGAGAGTGCTCTCGAAACTTGAAAAGAAATCGAAATCCACTTAGTTATTATATTAAATTTCCATCTTTAGGCTCAAACTTAATTGACATCCCACTCAAACATCATTTAAAAGAGGGTTTACTAAAAAATGAACTACGAAAGAAATGCTTAGCTTAATCCTCTATGTAACCTCCTTCTTTGAGTATAAAAGTTTGATGATAGCTTTAGAGTTTAGTCTCTAACACTTCTATTTCAGCTAAGTGGGTTAGGGTTTGAGCTTGAATGGTAGTTGGTTTAAGCCCATTAGCAAAATTATCAAAATGCTATTGGTTTTGAATTATTTTCCATTGAATTTACTTGGGTATTACAGCAAAAAAACCAAAATACCAGTCATGTATAAATAATTTACACTATAATTAAGTGATTAGTACTTTAGACAATTTTACAAATAAAATCAAAATAAATGAAGGGGATGCTTACATAATAAGGGCTAGAATCCAGATATGCAGGACTTATTCCCATAATCTCTTAATTGAACTCGAGTATTATTGGAAAATTGATGCACAAAATTCTGAAGAACATTTTTAAAATACACCTATATTATATATGTATATATTTGTCATTTCTATTTGTTATTGTCATCAACAAATTGTGAAGCTTCTCCATAAGCCTTAATTTAACCCTTCCACCTAGAGGGCTTCCTTTAAAACTTCGAAGGAAACAAGTCCTTATATCTCTAATATTGCATACTATACAATGATATAGCAGAATTACAGATGTCTAAATTTGAAGGAAGAAAAATGTGTGTGGATTCATACATTTAATTAAGGGGAAAAAAAAACTTTAAGGAAAAATTCATTGAATTTAAAAAAAGAAGAAGAAAAAAGGAATAAAAAAACAAAACAGAGAAAACATATAAAGAAGCATTGGTAATAGTAATTATAAAAGAGGGTTATTTCAATAAAATTAACCGTTAGGCTAAAGTGGAATAACCACCTTATTCATATATATATAGTTGATCCACGTTATATTGAATTCGAAGAAATATGTCCAATTGAAAAACTTCGGCTTTCTTAGAAATATATCGTTCTTTTCCCCTTCTCTTTTTTCCTCCTCTGGGGTTAAATAATACATTCATTCATTGGCTACATTATTTCACTTCGTGTGCATTCCGTTTTTGAGTTCTCTACTCTTACTTTACAACTACCCAAACGGATAATTTAAAACTTAACCTCAGTGTATATTGCAATTGGTGCTTTCAATTCAGTTTGTTCAACTCCTATTGAATTTTATTCTAATTAACGAGGACTTGAAACGTTGGTGTTTTTTAACATTTTGCTTACGTAAAATATACTTTTATTCTAAGCAAGAAATTTACATCTACTGAGATACTTGCCTTGCCGCGAAAAAGGGGTCAACGAGGTAATGGTCGAAAGGGAAGAAAATCGAGCGCCTCAAAAGTTACAGTTTCCAAATAGGAACTCATTAATTTTTTGTGATGCCAACTAATTTTCCCTGTTGATGCAAGTAACTGAAGATACGAAGATGGCCCGCAACAGAAGAGTGCCAATTCAAGGAAGAAAAAGTACCTCTTGATGGAGTTTTAGGGCACCACCGGAATAAAGTGCCCAAACAGCCTAGCAAAATTCACATACGAGCATGCATACAGCGATTACTGGCAAAAGAAATTGGTGAATATGTACAACGGTCCATGTTGTCATATGAGCAGAACAGGCAAGGGAAAAGGAAGAACACAGGCAGGCACATGCCAAACACGAGTATGCAATGAACCTGCTTTACAGCATAATTTTACTTTTTGTCGATTTAATCCTTGCAAAGGCTAATTCTTTTTAGGTGAAACAGGATTTAGCTGGAACGTTTGACACAAGGATACGGTTTGCCTGCTTTCCTGAGAAATGTTCAGAATCTACATATGTCACGACAGCTCTCATGGCAGGGCTGGTCCTGACTACATGCTTTCTCAAATATAATCCCAGCGTGACTTCACCCAGTAGCATTTAATCATGCTGGATTCCCATGCTATAAAACATATGCAGCCAACCCTAGGTGTGGAAAGCCTGGAAAGTTATGATAAACAGTCAATAATCAAGGAATGACTTGTACAACATCAAATCATTGAGGGCAGCCAGCAAACAAAGAAACAGAAAGGAAGAAAGATGTGAGGCTCTAAAAGATCTTACACAAATTTTCACAAGAAATATGAATTAATACGACCTTAAATCTTAATTTTCTACACCAGCAAACTCACGATTTAGATTCAGGTGCCAGAACCCCCCATGATCCAAAACTCTAGCAAATTCCTAGCAACTACACAAGTCTCGGGCAGAAGGTATCCATTTCAAAACAACCTCCATGCTTATAGATATAATGCATGAACACAACTAGAAAAGTGTACCACTTTCTCCCCAAACTCTGTTCGTGTTCCCAGTGGGACAAGCAATTTCATATTACGAATATCATATTATCCATAGAAGATATCCATGGACAATAAGAAGTTAGGGAATATAACATGCTGACATCCACTAGAGGGAGAAGGAGATTGATTCTACACATGTAATTGTGAGATCTCCTAATCTCTTAGATAAAAATGGAATGGTCAGAATAGTTGACGTGTGACTTTCATGAAACCATGCATTCATTATACACTCAATAAAAACGACAATACTAAATTCTTACTACAATAATCACCTAAAATTGTTAATAATGCAGGACTGAAGGTATCTGAATTGATTTTCAAGGGATAGGGTACAGATCAAAGTTCTCCAACCACATCCCTGTAATACCCGAATCTATGCTGCTTTTCATCTCCTGTGACTGAAGCATGCTCATTTTCTACATTAATTTCAGGTGTTGATTCACCATGGGACAACTACATAGGGGACAGAAGACACTTTCACAACTATATTGACATTTATATAATTAGAAAAAAAGAGAGAGATAACTTTAGGAGAACATGTTTGATAAATCAATATGCCAAGGAAAACAAAAACTATAAGTCACAACACTCTAATTATACACTATCATGATTCTATGTCCTCATGTTAGAGAGAGATTATCCCATAGACATAAAGCCAACATTATAATACACCGCGCTCTTCCAATGACAGAAATTACTTTCACAACTCAATCCTGTATACATACTACAATGAATTGATTGATCAGGCATTGCTTCTGCAATTTCTCAATTTTACTGCAGTATGTTCTTCCACGTCATATTCATTAAAAAGATACTAGTTTCATAGAGAGTTAGTTCCATACCATGAATAAATTTATTTATGGAAATTGATGGAATAATAGAGGTGTTTACAAAGTTAGAAGAAAAGTTAGTAGGTAGGTTCTATCATAGAACCAGAAAAGTAGGATGGATTTGTTATTAAAATTTATCAGCCATTCCAATTTTAATAGTTTGACTTGTACAGTAAATTTCTTCTGTAGCTAAATAAGCATAGGCACTTACAATAGTTAATAGTTTAACTTCTACAGTTAAGTTCTTTAGTAGCAGAATGATCATAAGCACTTACTATAGTCATAAATTTACATATCTGAAAGGTTAAGGTTATTGCTTTGGCCCCCCCAAAAAAAAAAGAAAGGTTAAGGTTATTGAAAGAATTTCAAATAAGGCTTTGTGTCTATGAATTTGCACAAAGATGATCAATCCAATCCCTAACTTAACCCTCCTGCAGCAACACTTAATAAAAACAGTAATCACAAAAACAAAGAAAGGAATGCATGTGGATGTACAAAGGCTCTATGAAAGTAAGAATGCTCTGCTACAGAGGGCTAAAAAAGTCTTGCAATAATATTTTAAAGAAAAGAAAGGATATGGAAGGTTTAGCATTTTCATGAGTAAAAACACACAAACAGCAAGAAATATTCACCTATGTCGAGCTTTTCCCAGGTCATTCTTGTTGAATTAGAGTCAACCTTCCTTCCTGTAGAAATCAAAGCAAGATATTTCACTATGTGAGCTATGTACACAATGTTTTCCTCTTATGAAGATATAAGGCACATTCGATATAAATCATAAAAAAAATATATACTTTCTCTTCCTTCGGTCAACTGAACTGCTCCTCATGTCATTTTTTGTGAGAGAAGATCCAGAAGGCATGGCATACTGCATTGGCGAGAGGACTGGAGGGGAGGGTGCAGATACCCCGATATTTGTTGCTGGAGCAGGTGGCAGAGATGACTGTGGTGGGGCGGGGGCTGGTGGTGGCGCAGCAGGTTCAGGAAGAGGCCTTGGTGCTATGTGCTTCAATCGATTGTTTCTATAATTTTTCCAGAAGAAGAATTGCTGACGATGGGCCAACTCCTAGATGCATTTAGTACAAAATAGCTTTCAGAAAGCAACTTTCCAACAATTTATGGACATCTAGATATAACCCCGTAAAGATTAGACTCTGGAGGGATTTGATCACTACTGATCCCATTTTGGAGTGATCTGATGATAACCACTTGATACTATCATCAGAGGAATGCAGAATCATACAACACATGGTCATGGACAGACAATAAATTTTGAAGGTCTTCCCCACCGCCAACCACGGTGCCAAAAGGAAAAAAGAAAAACCATGAAAGAGATTAAAGAAGGGAAAAAAGGACCAGCTAGCACTGAAAAGGTTCAAAATAATTCATAGACCAAACCTTGTTGCCAGGATGTGCCATTGCATTTCGAAAGTTTGGATTTTGAAGAAGCTCTAGAAAGAAAAGGCAATGGGGATACCTGAAATTACCCAAACAGGTATCATTACCAGCAAAGGATAGAGCAGCAAAGTAAACATTTCAAATGGAACTCTAAACTAATCGTTTTGCAACTTAAGTTAAGTGCCTTTCTAATGTTCAAAGATACGAGTAAACTTAGCTTTTTCTACATGGTTTCATATTCTCCCACTTCAACAGAGCTAAGCACACACTGCAACAATACGAAACAAGAACATTGGAGCAGTATTATTTAGAGACTGCAAACACCCCCGAACTATGATGTCTAAAAATCTGGTGCTCTTACATGTTTAATAAAAAAACCAAAAACCAGGCAACTCAAATACCCAATCTCTTGAACAATCAAAGTATGGAAGGAAAATCAAAAGCAGAATACCATCACTCCCATATTAAAAAATAACACCCAAACACTTAAAATAACAAAAGCAAATGTCAATTTCCCGTGATCCTGTCATGCTCCATATCAAAAACCCCATGGGAGCAAACATTTACTGAATCCAAAGTGTTTTTTTTTTTATCATGACATAACATAAAAGTTAATCCTTGACCATAAATGGAATCCCAAATATCTAACAAACAAAACGAGCCAATATATTTTCCCAACCAGAGAAAATGCTTAAGCCTTAATTCCTACAAGGTAATTGTCGGCCATAAGGATCCTATTTCACCACAAACAGAGAGAAGGAGCTCACATAACAAATTTGATATACTCAGGCCGTTGCCAATACTGAAGATACTTCAAGTACCCAATGAAAGCCTCATCTTCGAAATATCGATTCTGAGCCAAATCTGAAATTGGAAGGCTTTCACAACACGATCCAGTAAAACCAAAGATAAAACAATCAGATCAACGAAAGCTACATACAATGAATATATGTTGGGTTTGCGAGACACTGCACAAATTCCAATTCAAGTAAGAACCTCCGCCTCCCATCATCAGGATCCTTGTACACGTTCTTCGGCCTATCGAAAATCAATCCAAAGTATTTTAGTTGAATCCTGTTATTAAGATACGGTACCGAATTCAAACAAGAGTATTGTTCATCGTATCGCTAGCTTCAAAACCCTAGATATTGCAAGTGACGCAAAACCCTAAATGTCACAGCTTTCGAGTAATTCAGATTAGTTGAATATGCAAAGCAAAGCCTGGACAGTGAATGAGAGAAGGAGACCTGAGAGGAGATGCAGAATCCTGCATTTAGTCCACTTCCGTTCGTCGCAGAATACTCTCGCACAGAGAGAGAGAGAGAGAGTTTACGACAGCCAACGGATAATACGAAAATAATCTCCGAATAAAAGTCAATATGAAATTCCGTATGCGATTTTATTACCCAAATTTTTTTATAAATCTTTTTATACTGAAATTACACGGAGCGCATACAAATTAAGTATAATTTTTTTTGCAGCTTTAGTGTAATTTTTTTTTATTTTTACTTAATCGCAATTTTTTATCATATTCATACGAATATGCATTGAAAATCACATGTCCCAATGCAACTTTAATACAATTTTGTTATATATATATCTATTAGTTGTAGACATGTAACTATAGTGCGAAGTCAGTTAAACACAGATTTTAAAAATATAATGATTGTGCCAATATTTTTTCATTTTAATAGGAACATAAAACACTTATATTTTAGATCAAAAATATATTCATATATTGATACTATAGGTATATATGATAAGAATATAATAAAAAAATAAAATTTAATCGCTATCTAGATACATCAGTTGCTATTATAATTAAAATATAAAAAAAAAATTTAATGTTAAACCTTACACCGACAGAAAGCCTTATAGTCAGATAATAGTGATGATTATCTCTCAGAATGACCCATAAATAACTCAATTGGCAATTTGAAGGAGTTAATGGGGAATGGCGCGAAAGAATAAATGATGAATGAAAAAGTAAGCAAAACCCATGAGCAACTTCAATGGACGTGACACACCAATGAAACTTCCGATAACTCACGGTACAACTCGATATAACGCACGAGTTAAACCGATGAAATTACTCGTTGCTTTATCTTGCTTAAGGGATATGATAAGAGTAAAGTAAGAGTAAACGAGCACAATATTTATGTAGAGAAAGAATATCTAATATGTTAAGGGTAATATGTTGTTTACAGCTATAAATACAAAAGGATATTTATATCCATAAGTTAGGTAACTTGCCTAAAAAAGAAAAAATAAAAAGAATATTTCCTAACGAAGTAATGTACAAAATATAAAGGGTAAAAATAAATATTCAAGAAAAACAATCATTGGTCTGACGGATTTTACATATGATTCTGTACATATAGCGATGCTGTATTAGTGATGCCATTAGAAAATACGGACAAAAAAGTACAACCACCTTACTTATTCGAGCAAGAGTGGCTTAATTAGTCTGAACTCTTTCTCTCGACAGATCGGCATAATGGATGTCAAGTAAGTGATTGGCTAGGCATGAGTGAGAATGAGGGTCAATTGTTATCTCGGTCGGTTTTTTCTTGGTACACTATCCTTGAGAAATAGGCAGTTATTCGGCTTAGTATGCAGAACAGGTTAGCAAGTAGATACTTAGCCTTAGTAAAAGTTGGTTGAATTAGAAGGATTCGCCTTGCTAGTGTAAGACCTATAATCGGTTAAAGGATCCAATCGAATCTGAATTATCAAATAAAGTTAAAAATATTAGTAAAATAATCCCATAAATTCGAATTTAAGAAAATAAGTAGTAAAATAAAAGAATATAAAATTTTCAAATTTTAAGTATATAACTCATTATTTATCGAAAATACATAAAATGTATTTCAAATAACTAATGAATCATTAGAGATAAATTATATGTATACTAAAAATCATTGAATGACCTAAATAATATTTAGGAATATTTATTTGTACTATATATAAATTTACATATAAGTATAAATATGCATAATTACTTAAAATACGCGAAATATGCTAAAATAATACTAAATAATGAAAAAAAATTCATAATTAATTAAGAAAAAATAAATAAAAATCAGAAAAAATATGGAACGATCCAGATTTGGGTTGTGATAGCTGGGGAAAATAAGAAAAAAATCGGTCAATTAAATTAGAACAACACAAAAGGCAAATTGAAAGAAAATAAAGCAATTATCTAATCAAATTAATGCACAATAATTCCCTAAGACCTCTATAAATACCTCAAATTTTTCAAAAGCTCATTTTGGATGTCAGAAAGTTTAGAAAATTAGAGATAGGCGAAATTGAGAGTAAATTAGGGTTTTACAAAAATTTAGTAAAAATTTATGCAATTGGGGTTTCTAAAGAGAACTTAGACCTGACGAGCAACTGAGAGTGGATGGCCAGTGGTGGTAGTGCCCAAGTGAGCCGACACACCCATGGCCACTAATGGTGGCCAGAGCCACCCAAATTGGTAAGGTCGATTTCCAGCCTTATTTTGTACAATTTTATAAAAATAGTAAATATTCTTAGAAAATTATGAATTTTGTTATTATGAAATATTTTAGTATGAATTTTTTAGGAAAAATATTATTTTGATGAAAATATGTCCCATGATATATAGTTCTTAAGAAATCATGCAAAACCGAATATATTTCAATTTAGAAATAAATGACCTTAGGAGTGTAGTTTTAAGCCCAAAATTTTTGTGTAGACTACTTAGGTGATATAGAATAGTGCCACGAAGCCCATTTTCAAAAATTTCAAAAATGAATTTTTGAAAATTTTAGATAATTTTTAGACCTTAAAATGAGGCATAAAATGGGTAATTTATGATTAATTAAGTAATTAAATGGGCCATTACTGATTTGATATACAGTTATATGTTTTAGGATGTTGAAATCTGATGAAGTATGATACTTATAGCATTTAAGGTATTAGATGTAATTATTAGGGTAATTACGTAGTAAATAAATAATAAGGAAAAATAGCACATTTTAAGTTAATTTGGTAAATTAGGGTAATTAGATTCAAAATTTGATTTGGGATGAATTTAGATATTTGGAATGTTATTTGATGTTGGGAGACGATATTTGAAGTGATGGCAATATTTTGTACACATTAAGTGATAATGTGTAATATGTAATTATGAGAAATTAATAATTAGGAAAATATTGGTTAGAATTGATATTATGATAATAACAGGAATATACAATAAATCTAATAGGAAACTTAAATTATGGTAATTATATGAAAAATGTAAGATTTTCTCATAACGGGTGTGAATTCGGTAATTAAATTAGGATTCGAGTGTACCGTATGAACTAGAACACTAGTTAAAGACTAAAAACGATATTTAGGTTATTTGGAAGTAATGTGATTAATTTCACATTATAAGTTGAGAGGAGTTTCTAGGGTTCGGGTATAAAAGAGTACTTAGAAATCGAACTAGAACTTAATTTAGAAATTGATGTAAAAATTGAAATGGAACTTAACACAATTCAAGAAGAATTGTAAAAGACTTAAGACCTAGATAATTAGGTATATTAAACCATAAACAAAAGATAACAATAAGCGTTATAAGATAAAACCAACCTATAATAGTTATATGAAAAACTGAAACCACATTTGTGTTATAGGGATGATCGGTGATAGCTTAAACGAGTGAGACCTCGAGCGAGTAAGCGGGGAATCTAGATAAGTTAGGATTAATAAAGTGCTGTATTTTAGGGGCTTGAAATTGTATTTGATTATGCTTGTTCTGAGCTAATGATATGATTTTTGATTTATTGCTTGGCTTGTATTGTATGATTTGTATGAAATGATTTATTACCTTAAACTGGATTTAATCAAATATACGACCTGTAATCATAATCGAACCTGCATGGCAACCCATTAGGGAAAACCTAAGATTCTTTGGCCAAATACTGATCCCTTTGAAAGAGATAGCGCTGGATAGCATAATGGGTCTCTTTTTCATTCTTAGTCGAACTAAGTGACGAGTAAGGAGGTTGCAACAAGGGTGAAGTCAATGGTTCGAAGGTAGTCATGGGAGGAACGGTGTCTCCATTGCACAAGCCTAGGTTTGGTTATGAGCTATTACATTAACGGCAACTCCTCAACCCGGATTAGAGCGGGTGCAATTTCTCTAATTTCACGACCGGCCGGACAATGTCGTGCGATGATATTTGTTTAAACATACATTGCACCTAATAAGTTGATTGATAACCTTGTTTATATTTGTGGTATAGTTTTAAGTCCTCCATCATAACTTACTGAGTTGTGATTGCTCATATCCTTATAGACGTCGTTGCAGGTGCTGATTAAGAAGCAGCTTATAACTATTCTAAAGCTAGTAACCGCTGGATCTTGGGGAGTAAGGAAAAACATTTGAAGAACAGATATATATTTTTAAGGTTTAAGCTCTTATCTTAGAATTTTTCATTTCTGAATAATGTATTAATTAGGAAATAAATTACGGTGAAACGTTGTAAATATTAATTGTAATAACTAAATTCTAGTGTATATATATATATATATATATATATATATATTATTACTTTCTTAAGTAAATGATTTATTTAAATTACGAACTGTTTACTTCAAAGTGAGTTAGTTGTGACGCCTTGTGTAGATCGGGTCTAGGATAGCAGTTATAAGGCCAACTTCTATCTTAAAATGGTTTATACGGCAGAGTTGTTACGACTCTACCGTTTCAGGGCGTAATAGCCAGGCCTTCCAATCCTTGGGCTCGGCTATGCGTTAAAGGCCTGATAACCTAATTCCTATCGTAGACAATGTTGGGTGACCCTTTTCACCCATGGTAGAGCTTTGCAAGTGCGTGATACGTCTTTTGTGGGTCGCTGTCGACGTACCATGGAATGGCTAATGAAAAGGTGGTGTAACATGTGAAGCTCTTGAGCTAGAACCAATCTGACCTAAGTCAATGGAATGTTGCCCCGCAAATGGAACATTTAGATCCCCTCGACTCCTTCCTCGTTTAACCCCAGTCTGACCTCTCCTAGTACAAACTTTGTCACATGACAATTAAGGGGCAACTGGCTTTGGTTGCTCAAGCTAGGCGCCTTCATCGGGTGGTGGATTTTGTAGAAATGAATGGTACAAGACAATACCACTGTAGTCCTCCAAAAACTATAAGCCACCTCTAACGATCTAGTAGACCAACCGTATGTCATCAGTCAACTAAACTCACTGTAGGGCATCGACCTATATGGAAGAAAAACAATTAGTAATCATACTACAAGATAAATGGAGTTATCATAGGTTGTTATATTGATTGTACTTAATAGATGACCCATAACCGCATCGAAGCGTGTTATGTATAGACAAGTATGTTGCCTGTATCACTGCAAATAGTCAAGGTCCACACTAAAAACCGGGTGTAGATGAACAATCCAAGCATGCCGATCTGCCTACTGTCGGATTTAACCATCATGCACTACTCTCTAATCGACATCCATATGACCTCTGAGATCTTGCCGATGCAGCTACTTGTTAGTCTACATTAGCTGGGGCTCTGTCTATAAGCTACTAAACTGTCAAATGACGCAATCCAAAAAGTAGAACTCTACAATGTGGAAGCAGATGAGAGGTATTGTTGCAAACCGTAACCAAGAACAGATAAGACCAATCGCTAGATAGGTCCAAGCTTGTAAAAAGCTCGAAAAGGGTTAATGGGAAAAGGTACGAAAAAAGTGATAATGACAAATGAAACGGTAAGCAAAACCTACAAACAATTCTAAGGGATATGATGCACTAATGGATCTTTCGATAACTCACGACACAATTCGATATGATGCACAAATTAGTCTAATGAGGTTACTCGCCACTTAAGCTTGTTTAAGAGAAATGAGAAAGTGACGTCGAGAGTAAACAAACAATGTTTATGCAAAAAAGAAAGTACTAAAGTGTATTGAAAATAATTTGATGATTTATAACTACAAGTATAAGGGTATTTGTATTTGTAAGTTAGAACAACTTGCTCAAAAGGGAAAAGATAAAAAGGATATTTCCTAAAGAAACAATGTACACGATATAAAAGAGTAAAAATGAATATACAAGAAAAACAATCATTGATGCTACAGATTCTACATATGATACTGTACACATGGTGATGCTACATTAGTGAGGTTGTTAGGAGATGCGGATAAAAAGTATGGAGAAATGGGTTTATCCAAGTAGGGATGGTTTAGTTAATCCGGACTCTTTCTCTCTGCTTTTCGGTAAGGAAGATGCCGAGTAATTGATCGACTTGGCACTAGAGAGTAATCTTCAACTCGGCATACTACAGAAAAATAGGCGATCATATGGTATGACATTAAAGGTGATTCGATAAGAAAGTACTCGGCCTTGGCAGGGGTTAGTTAGAATAGAAGGATTCGTCGTGCCAGCCCCTTTAATCCTCGGGCTCTACTGTGGGTCAGAGGTCCGGTAACCTGATTCCCATTATTCCCTTCGGGTTGTTTTAGATTTGGGATCAAATCTAAATAGTGTTCTCTCAGTTCTTCGTCAAAGTGATATGGACTAAGGTCAACAATGTTAAAGGTATCAAAAACCTCATAGTCCTCAGGCAATTCCAACATGTAAGCATTGTCACTGATTTTCTGGAGGATTTTAAAAGGTCCTTTCACTTTTGCAAATAATTTGTTCTTCCTCTTATTCAGGAACCATTCTTTACTAACATGCAACCATACCAAGTCTCCCTACTGAAATTGTTTGGCCAATCTACCCTTGGTCTTTTCTCACATTTTTCTAGCAGGTTGGTCGAGGTGTCGAATGAGCTTATTGTATATGTGCTGAAGAGATTGTGCTCCAGCTGAAGCACCGGGGTTTTCTTGCATAGGTGCTGGTATAGGGGCTTTGTTGAGGGTTAACTCGTGATTGAATCCATAGACCACCTTGAAGGGATTTTGCTTAATGGTGTCATGTGCTGTTCGGTTGTAGGCAAACTCGACTACTAGCAAGCAATCGTCCCAATTAACCAAATTCTTGCCTATTGAAACTCGGAGCAGTAACCCCAAAGTACGATTAACACCACAAGGTTCTCTAGAAATGGATCAAGAACTTTGGGTCTCTATCGGAGACTACACTTCTTGATATACTGTGTATCCGCATAATTTCTATAAGAAAAGAGAAGCAATAGCTGAAGCATCGTTAATTTTGGTATAGAGCACAAAGTATGGCATCTTACTGAACCGATCCATGATAACCATTACAGAATCTTTGCCTCGAGTGGTTCGCGGCAGTCCGAGAACAAAGTCCATGCTCTATTCAATCTACGACCATGTCGGGACAAGTAGGGACATTACTTTCCCTTTCTTGGCTCAACACTTGGCCTTTTTGCACACGGCATAACTTTCGACAACTCAGTGCACATCTCTCTACATTCTTAACTAAAAGAATCGGCTATTCAATAGTTCACAAGTCCCCCTCTCTTCAAAGTGTCCGAAGAGTCCTCCACTGTAAGCTTCCCTAATTAATAATTCCGGTAAGGAACAAGTTGGCACACACGGTTTCCCCCCTCAGAATAAGTAACCATCCTTCACATAATACTCGTCCACTATCCTCCCATCCATGCATCATGAAATTATTAGTCCAAAGTGTAGATCTTCAAAGTACTATTCTTTGATACTCGCAAATCCAAACTGTTGGGTCTGCAGTTCTAATAAAAATGCATGTCTTCTTGAAAGAGCATTTGCAAGTACATTGCTCTTTCCTTGCTTATACTTAATTAAAAAATTGAATCCCTCATGGAATTCAACTCATCTCGCTTGCTACTTCGACAACTTAGTCTAACTTCGGAGATAACTTAGCGATTCATGGTTAGTATATATAACAAATTCTTTCAACAGTAAATAACGTTACCATACTTACATCGCTCGAATCAGTGCCAAAAGTTCCTTGTCATACACAGAGTAGTTCAGCTGCAATCTTCGGAGCTTCTCATTGTAGAAGGCAATTGGATGGCCTTCCTGGATTAGGATAGCGCTTATTCTAATGGCCGATGTGTCACATTCCGACTCAAAATTTTGTTCAATACTAACATCGGGGGTGGAGGTCAATCTTTCTTTTATGTCGACAAAACTCCTCTCTTCCCTTTCTCCCCATCAGAAGTTGATGTTCTTCTTTATTAGCTCGGTAGGTGGCGCGGTGATGGTGCTGAAATTCCTAATAAACCTTTTGTAAAATGAAGCTAGTCCGTAGAAGCTTCTCACATCGGCACAAGTTGTAAGCCCCAAAGTTCAGCCAAGTAACCGTAGGATTGAATTTAGAACCCAAGGTTTAGGGCGATCGGTTAAAAGATCCGATCAAATCTAAATTATAAATTATTTAACAAGATACCAATAAAAATGACCCTGTAAACTTAAATTTAAGAAAATAAGTAGTAAAATAGGAGACTATAAAATTTTCAAATTTTAAGCATAATAACTGCTAATTACCAAAAAGGCAAAAAGTGTAATATAATAACNGATAAATGGAGTTATCATAGGTTGTTATATTGATTGTACTTAATAGATGACCCATAACCGCATCGAAGCGTGTTATGTATAGACAAGTATGTTGCCTGTATCACTGCAAATAGTCAAGGTCCACACTAAAAACCGGGTGTAGATGAACAATCCAAGCATGCCGATCTGCCTACTGTCGGATTTAACCATCATGCACTACTCTCTAATCGACATCCATATGACCTCTGAGATCTTGCCGATGCAGCTACTTGTTAGTCTACATTAGCTGGGGCTCTGTCTATAAGCTACTAAACTGTCAAATGACGCAATCCAAAAAGTAGAACTCTACAATGTGGAAGCAGATGAGAGGTATTGTTGCAAACCGTAACCAAGAACAGATAAGACCAATCGCTAGATAGGTCCAAGCTTGTAAAAAGCTCGAAAAGGGTTAATGGGAAAAGGTACGAAAAAAGTGATAATGACAAATGAAACGGTAAGCAAAACCTACAAACAATTCTAAGGGATATGATGCACTAATGGATCTTTCGATAACTCACGACACAATTCGATATGATGCACAAATTAGTCTAATGAGGTTACTCGCCACTTAAGCTTGTTTAAGAGAAATGAGAAAGTGACGTCGAGAGTAAACAAACAATGTTTATGCAAAAAAGAAAGTACTAAAGTGTATTGAAAATAATTTGATGATTTATAACTACAAGTATAAGGGTATTTGTATTTGTAAGTTAGAACAACTTGCTCAAAAGGGAAAAGATAAAAAGGATATTTCCTAAAGAAACAATGTACACGATATAAAAGAGTAAAAATGAATATACAAGAAAAACAATCATTGATGCTACAGATTCTACATATGATACTGTACACATGGTGATGCTACATTAGTGAGGTTGTTAGGAGATGCGGATAAAAAGTATGGAGAAATGGGTTTATCCAAGTAGGGATGGTTTAGTTAATCCGGACTCTTTCTCTCTGCTTTTCGGTAAGGAAGATGCCGAGTAATTGATCGACTTGGCACTAGAGAGTAATCTTCAACTCGGCATACTACAGAAAAATAGGCGATCATATGGTATGACATTAAAGGTGATTCGATAAGAAAGTACTCGGCCTTGGCAGGGGTTAGTTAGAATAGAAGGATTCGTCGTGCCAGCCCCTTTAATCCTCGGGCTCTACTGTGGGTCAGAGGTCCGGTAACCTGATTCCCATTATTCCCTTCGGGTTGTTTTAGATTTGGGATCAAATCTAAATAGTGTTCTCTCAGTTCTTCGTCAAAGTGATATGGACTAAGGTCAACAATGTTAAAGGTATCAAAAACCTCATAGTCCTCAGGCAATTCCAACATGTAAGCATTGTCACTGATTTTCTGGAGGATTTTAAAAGGTCCTTTCACTTTTGCAAATAATTTGTTCTTCCTCTTATTCAGGAACCATTCTTTACTAACATGCAACCATACCAAGTCTCCCTACTGAAATTGTTTGGCCAATCTACCCTTGGTCTTTTCTCACATTTTTCTAGCAGGTTGGTCGAGGTGTCGAATGAGCTTATTGTATATGTGCTGAAGAGATTGTGCTCCAGCTGAAGCACCGGGGTTTTCTTGCATAGGTGCTGGTATAGGGGCTTTGTTGAGGGTTAACTCGTGATTGAATCCATAGACCACCTTGAAGGGATTTTGCTTAATGGTGTCATGTGCTGTTCGGTTGTAGGCAAACTCGACTACTAGCAAGCAATCGTCCCAATTAACCAAATTCTTGCCTATTGAAACTCGGAGCAGTAACCCCAAAGTACGATTAACACCACAAGGTTCTCTAGAAATGGATCAAGAACTTTGGGTCTCTATCGGAGACTACACTTCTTGATATACTGTGTATCCGCATAATTTCTATAAGAAAAGAGAAGCAATAGCTGAAGCATCGTTAATTTTGGTATAGAGCACAAAGTATGGCATCTTACTGAACCGATCCATGATAACCATTACAGAATCTTTGCCTCGAGTGGTTCGCGGCAGTCCGAGAACAAAGTCCATGCTCTATTCAATCTACGACCATGTCGGGACAAGTAGGGACATTACTTTCCCTTTCTTGGCTCAACACTTGGCCTTTTTGCACACGGCATAACTTTCGACAACTCAGTGCACATCTCTCTACATTCTTAACTAAAAGAATCGGCTATTCAATAGTTCACAAGTCCCCCTCTCTTCAAAGTGTCCGAAGAGTCCTCCACTGTAAGCTTCCCTAATTAATAATTCCGGTAAGGAACAAGTTGGCACACACGGTTTCCCCCCTCAGAATAAGTAACCATCCTTCACATAATACTCGTCCACTATCCTCCCATCCATGCATCATGAAATTATTAGTCCAAAGTGTAGATCTTCAAAGTACTATTCTTTGATACTCGCAAATCCAAACTGTTGGGTCTGCAGTTCTAATAAAAATGCATGTCTTCTTGAAAGAGCATTTGCAAGTACATTGCTCTTTCCTTGCTTATACTTAATTAAAAAATTGAATCCCTCATGGAATTCAACTCATCTCGCTTGCTACTTCGACAACTTAGTCTAACTTCGGAGATAACTTAGCGATTCATGGTTAGTATATATAACAAATTCTTTCAACAGTAAATAACGTTACCATACTTACATCGCTCGAATCAGTGCCAAAAGTTCCTTGTCATACACAGAGTAGTTCAGCTGCAATCTTCGGAGCTTCTCATTGTAGAAGGCAATTGGATGGCCTTCCTGGATTAGGATAGCGCTTATTCTAATGGCCGATGTGTCACATTCCGACTCAAAATTTTGTTCAATACTAACATCGGGGGTGGAGGTCAATCTTTCTTTTATGTCGACAAAACTCCTCTCTTCCCTTTCTCCCCATCAGAAGTTGATGTTCTTCTTTATTAGCTCGGTAGGTGGCGCGGTGATGGTGCTGAAATTCCTAATAAACCTTTTGTAAAATGAAGCTAGTCCGTAGAAGCTTCTCACATCGGCACAAGTTGTAAGCCCCAAAGTTCAGCCAAGTAACCGTAGGATTGAATTTAGAACCCAAGGTTTAGGGCGATCGGTTAAAAGATCCGATCAAATCTAAATTATAAATTATTTAACAAGATACCAATAAAAATGACCCTGTAAACTTAAATTTAAGAAAATAAGTAGTAAAATAGGAGACTATAAAATTTTCAAATTTTAAGCATAATAACTGCTAATTACCAAAAAGGCAAAAAGTGTAATATAATAACTAATAAATTAGTAGAGATAGATTATATGTATACTAAAAATTTTATAATGACCAAAATAACATTTAGGAATGTTCACGTGTACCCTACATGTATTTACGTGTAGATAAAAATACGCGTAATTACTAAAATTGGCCGAAAACTAAGCAAATAATTAAAGAAAATTATAAAATAATTGTGGAAAAATCAGAAAAAAATCAGAAGGATGTGGAATGATGCAAGGATGGTCGTGGCAAGTCAGAATCTGAAAAAGAAAATTCAACCAATTAAATTAAGACAACATAAAAGCCAAAAATCAAGGGATAAGGCAATTGTCTTGTCCCATTTAATGCACAATAAATTCCACAAAGCCCTATAAATAGCAGAAAAAATTACAGAGCACATTTGGACAGATACAAATCAGAGAAAATTAGAGAGAGTTGAAAATTCGAGAGAAAATCCAGAAAATAAAAAAAATAAGAAAAACTGTGCAGTTGAGGGTTTTAAAAGGAACCCACACCAGACGAGGAGCTGGAAGTGGACGGCCACCACCACCACACGGTGGTGGCAGCGCCCAGGCCGGCCGACAAGGCCATGGCGGCCCGCGGTGGCCAGAGCCACCCAAATCGGTGAGTCCGATTTCCAGCCCGAATCTTGTAAAATTTTGTAAAAATAGTAAATATAATTATAAAATTATGAATTTTGTTATTCTGAGATATTTCTGTAAGTAGTTTGTAGGAAAAATATTATTTTGATGAAATTATATCCCGTAATATATGGCCCCTAAGAAATCGTGCAAAACCGAGCACATTTCGATTTAGAAATAAATGACCTTAGGAGTGTAGTTTCAAGCCCAAAATTTTTGTGTAGATTACTCAGATGATATAGAACAGTGCTATGAAGCCCTTTTTCAAAAAATTAATTTTCGAAATTTTTAGATAATTTTTAGGTCCTAAAATGAGGCATAAAATGGGTAATTTAGGATTAATTAAGTAATTAAATTATTAATTTCTGACTTAGTGAATAAGTAGATGTTTTAGGGTGTTAAGATCTGATGGAGTATGATACTTATAGCATTTAGGGTGTTAGATGTAATTATTAGGTTAATTATGTAATAAATGAGTAATAGGAAAAAATAGTTAATTTTGTAAATTAGGGAAATATGGAGTAAAATCTGATTTAGGATGAATTTAGACATTTTGAAATAATAATTGGTGTTTAGAGATGGTAATTAGGGTAATAGAAATATTGGAAATACATTATGTGCATAATATGCAATAATGCATAATGTGTAATTATTGAAAATATAATAAATAGAAAATATTATAATAAAAATTGATATTTTAAGAATAATAAAAATGCACAATAAATCTGATAGGAAACTTGAATTTATGGAATTATATGAAAAATGTAAAAAAATTGTCACATTAGGAGTGAATTCGGTATACTGATATGGATTTAAGTGTACCGAGTAAAATAAACACTGACAAAGGGTAATGATGGTATTTAGGTTATCGGGAAATAATGTGATTAATTTCACATTATGGGTTGAAACTAATTTCTAGGGTTGGAATATAAAACGCTACTTAAAAATCGAACTAAAAACCTGGTTTAGAAATCGATGCGAAAACCGAACCTGAACCTAACCCCAAACCTAGAATAATTGTAAAAGACTTAATACCTAGATAATTGGGCATATTAAACCTTAAACAAAACCTAACAAGAAGCATTATAGGATAAAACGAACCTATAACAATTATATGAAAAGCTGAAACCACATTCGTGTTATAGGGATCACCGGCGATGGCCTGAGCAAATCGGACCTCGAGTGAGCGAGCGAGGAGTCGAGGTAAGTTGGGATTAATACGATGCTGTATTTTGGGAGGCTTAAGATTATGCTTGGTTGTGCTTGTTAGATAGTTGAATGTATGCATGTGTTTGATTATGGGTGATGCCATGATTCTGTTTGTTGCTCTGGTACATACTGTATGAATTGTATGTAATGATTGATCACCCTAAACTGGACCTAATCAAATATACGACCAGTAATCATAATCGAGCATGCATGGCAACCCGTTAGGGGATTTAGGACTCTCCGGCCAAATACCGACCCCTTCGGAAGGGATAGCGCAGGATTGCAAAATGGTCCCTTCTTCATCCTCAGTCGAACTAAGTGACAGGAGAGGAGGTCGCGGCGGGGATGAGGACAGTGGTTCGAAGGTAGTCGCGAGAGGAGCAAGGTCTCCATTACACAAGCCTGGGTTTGGTCGTGAGCTGTTGCATTAACGGTAACTCCTCAACCCGGATTAGAGCGGGCGCAATTTCTCTAATCTCACGACGAGCCGGACAACGTCGTGCGATGGCATTTGCTTGCACATGCATTGCAACTAATAAGTGACTGAAAACCTTGTTGTGTGTATGGTATAGTTTTAAGTCCTCCGTCCTAACTTACTGAGCTGTGGTTGCTCACATCCCTATAGACATCGTGCAGGTGCTGGCTAAGAAGCGGCAACAACTACTATGAAGCTAGCAACTGCTGGATCCTGGGGAGTGAGGAAAAACATGTGAAGAATAAACACATATTTTAAGGTTTAAGTTTTTATTCTAGAATTACTTTCCATTTTGAATAATGTAACAACTAGGGAATATATTACGGAGAAATGTTGTAAACTTTAACTGCAATAATTGAATGATAACATATATATATAATTCCTCACTTTTATAGGTAAATGATTTATTTAAATTACAAATTGTCTACTTCAAAGCGGGTTAGTTGTGGACGCCTTGTGTAGATCAGGTCTAAGATAGCGGTTGTGAGGCCAACTTCTATCTTAGGGTGGTTTACACGGCGGGGCTGTTACGACTCTGCCGCTTCGGGGCGTGACACAAGTAGTAGGAGTCGATCACTTGACAATTGCTTGGATCTTTTCATCATCAACTCGCAAGCTTCCTCAATCGACTACATAGCCCAAAAATACTACTTTCTCCTAGCAAAAACAATATTTCTTTAAATTACCGAATAATCTCTCAATATGAAGGATATCCAGGACTGCTTTGAGATGTTCACAATGACTCAATATGTCAATACTATATACTAGGATGTCGTCATAGTACATTACAACACACTTCCCTATGAGATGTCTCGGCACATGGTTCATAAGTCTCATGAAAATGTTCAGGGCATTCGACAAGTCGAAGGGCATGACCATTCATTCATAAAGTCTATGTCGAGTCTTGAATGCAGTCTTCCACGGATTTGATGGTAGCCAGACATAAGATTAATCTTGCTGAAAATATTGGCTCCACTTAGTTCATCTAACATGTTTCTTAGCCTTGGGATCGGATACCTGTATTTGATCATGATTTTGTTCACGGCTTAGCTATCAACATATATCTGCTAGGTTCCATCATTCTTCGACACTAAAGGTACAGGTACAACACAAGGGCTAAGACTCTCTCTTACATAACCTTTCTCTAGCAACTCATTGACTTGATGTTGGAGTTCAAAAGCTTGCTTGAGATTCATTTGATAAGCTGGCTTCTTCGGCAATGTAACGTTGGGTACTAACTCAATGCAGTGCTCTATGCCTCAAGTTGGGGGCTACCTTTCAAGTAACTATTCTAGAAACAGGTTAGTATATTTATTTAACAACTCTTTGATCTCTTAGGGTAACTCAATTTACTCCCTCACTTCCAACAGTTGCCTGACCAATAAAAGGGTTGGCTTATTAGCATTGATGACCTCTTGGAGCTCAACTCTACTCATCATTGAAGCCTTCTTCGATCCACGAGCAAGTTTCGTTTGCAACTTATTGACTTCTCTCGGCAGCATCGGGTTTAGTGTAATCTCCTAATCATCCTTCTCGAACATGTATGTGTTCCTGTAGCTATCATGGATGACCCTCCTATCAAACAACCATAGCTTACCAACAACACGTAGGAAGTACACAAGGGTAGTACGTTATAGAGGATCTGGTCAGAGTAGTTCCCAATGATGATTGGCAGTAGTATTTGCCGAGTGATATATAATACTCCTTTCTTACTCAACCAATGCAACTTATATGGCTTTGGGTGCACAACAGTCGACAACTTCAGTTTCAAGATAAGATCGGTTGATGTTACATTGGTGCAACTTCTACTATCCATGATGAGTGCATATACCTGATCATTCACCTTACAGGTTGTATAAAACAATTTTTCTCTTTGCTCCTACTCTTGTGAGGGTTTTATGTTCATAATGCGTTAGACAACCATAAGTAATTGGTCTAAGTCCTCGGCAAACACATCTTCCTTAATTAGCTCTTTCTTGGCAAGGACCTTCTCCTCCTCGGGTTCCTCATCCATGCTCTCTACTTCTAGTTTCGGGATGTCTCCCTTAATGACCATCGTCCATCAGTTCGGGCACTAAGCAGCCATATGCCAAATCCCTTGACACTTGAAGCACTTGATCTAACTTGTCTTCCTGCTAGACCCTTGCCCCTTCTCATAATTTTGGGTTAGCACTTCACCATCAGGTTGGCCTTTTTGCTCGGCTCTGACATCAACCCTTCTGCTCGGCTCGGTACTAGACTTAGCTAGGTGACTTACTTGTCCAGGTTAGCTAGTCGACATTCTGGTCATTACTGGACTCCTTCTTTACCTCTCTACTTGTTAAGCAATTTTAACAGCTTCATCCATTATGTCAAATCGTTAGAGCTCCACAATGTCTTGAATGTCTCTTCTTAACCTAGTAACAAATCTTGAGACTGTTCAAGCTGGTGATTCCTCCGCTTTGCAATGTATCATAAGTATTTGAAAGTCTTGAACATACTCATCAACAGTTCAGCCTCCTTATCTCAGCTCCTGAAGCTGAGTGAAAGTATCTTAGAAGTATGTTTTCAACATGAATCTGTTTTGGAGCACTCTCTTCATCTCAGGCCAAGTATTAATCTCTTGGTATCCCTCTTGTTTTCTCATGGCCTGAAAATTATTCCACTACATAGAGGCATACTCGGAGAATTTAACAGCAACAGTTCTTACTTTTTCATAATCTTCATGCTGATAATGATCAAACATACGCTTCACCTTCTCTTTCCACTCCAAATACTCATCAGTATTCCCAAATCCATTGAAACTCAAAATCAGGAGCTTCACATGGTCGGATGCTCTAGGAACTCGTATACGTTCCTCTTCAAAATACTCTTCTTCCTTCTCATCAACCTCTCTTAGGTCTATCCTTCGCTTTACTCTTCCGCCTTAAATGGGTTAAGCCAAGTTTTGACCTCTAACGAGTTGAGCAGCTTATAGGGTGTTTTGTGTGGCTTCAATGGGTCGACAAGACTGCACATGAATAGTATGAGTCAGATTTAATAAGAGTTTAACTACCTCATTAAACCTCTCATTAGTACTTCTAGAAGTTCCTTGAGATTGTCATCCATTGTGGATAACCTCACTATTATCACCAGTACTAACTTTCATATTTGGGTCTATCATTTTTCTTCATAGATTTAAAATTCAAACAAAGACTTCAGAAAGTGAACAGCTAATAACATAGCAATCAAATGAATATAGTAACTTGCTCTATTTCACATACGCAAAATAAAGTATAACGTAATTTCAAGAAGAAATAACTATAGTTCACACAAAATCTCCGCTTTGATACTAAGATGTTGCGAATCATGACCAAGAACAAACTAAGCCGGTTACTGGATGGGTCTAAGCTTATAGAAATCTTGAAAAGGGTTAATGGAGAAAGGTGCGAAAAGAGTGATAATGACGAATGAAATAGTAAGCAAAACTTACGAACAGCTCTAGAGGATATAATGCACCAATAGAACTTTCGAGAACTTATGGCACAATTCGATATGATGCATGAATTGGTCTAATGAGGTTACTTGCCACCTAACTTTGCTTAAGGAAAATGATAGGAGTGATGCCAAGAGTAAACAAATAGTGTTTATGTAAGGAAAAAAGTACTAAAGTGTATTGAAGATAATCCGATAGTTTACAACTATAAGTATAAAAATATTTATACTCGTAAATTAAGGCAACTTTCCTAAAAAGGAAAAAACAAAAAGAACATTTCCTAAAGAAGTAATGTACACGATGTAAAAGGATAAAAATGAATATACAAGAAAAACAATCATTGGTGTTACAGATTCTACATATGATACTATATACATGGCGATACTGTATTGGCGAGGTTGTTAGGAGATGTGGACAAAAAGTACAGACAAATGGGTTTGTTCAAGTAGGAATGGCTTAGTCAGTCCAAACTCTCTCTCTCGGCTTTTCGATAAGGAAGATGCTGAGTAATTGATCGACTCAACACTAGAAAGTAATTTTCAACTCGGCATACTACAGAAAAATAGGCGGTCATACGGCATGGCATTAAAGGTGACTCGACAAGAAAGTGCTCGGCCTCGGCAGGGGTTGGTTGAAATAAAAAGATTCGTCGTACCAACCCCTCTAGTCCTTGGGCTCAGTTACGGGTTAGAGGTTCGATAGCTTGATTCCCATTAAGTACCTTAACCGTCCAAAGACCCTAATTGATCATGCATATAGGAGGCAAAAATTGAAGTAAGTCTTTCGAGTAAGGTTGCTAAACAACCTAAAACAAAATGTACGTGAGTTAGAAGAGCAAAAAAATTAGCATATGTGACATGAACTTTTGAAGCAAGATCAAATTGTGTATTTAATGTACCTGATGACTCATCTGCAAGTTGAACACCTTGCAACATAACTGGACTACATGAGTCGGTCCTTATGTAGTATTCTTCTCAATTCGCCATCTACTAGCCAAAGGAACACCCTTTGTGATCATGAAGCCAGACTTACTAAGGGGTGTAATGTATAGGAAATGATCTCATGCCTAAACTTGCAATAGAATCATCGGCCCTTCGATCTCGGATACATCGGTTTGTGTAACATTACATAGCTGTCGATATAGCTATGCTAGACAGGCCGATCTTCAACTATACATCCTCGCTATCCAGAAGTCATTCAATAAGAGAAGGTACATGAGATGTACATAGCTATAAGATTTATCTGCGAATAAGAATCTCCCTATTAGTTAGAAGATAGACGCATGGGTGTGACACTTCATCGTATCCTTGTTGGCATTGATTGGTATAATTCTAAATCTATTAGCTAGCTATGACAGTCGTACATGGCCACCCTTTACATCATCAGATGGTAGAACATCACTTAACAGGTTTCTTGCCACATTTGCCTAATTCTTGTTGGTGCTGCTAGTGACAGAAGCACCATCAACACTAAGACCTAGCTAGACCTCAATATCTTGGAGTATAACGGTCATCTCACTGTGCGCCATATAGAATGTATGTGTCTTTAGCCTTCACTTCTCTATAAGGGCGGTAATCAAGTGCCAGTCCATCTAGATGAATGGAAGTGGACAAACAACCATGAATCCTACCTCCACTAAGTACGTCTCTATGCGTGGTTCCAACGGTATGAGCTCCTTACTCTTCTTCATTGCTAACTCACGCTGTCTAACTGTGAGTGTACTTAGTGCCTGTATTAAGTTACATGGACATAATTATTAACATATCAACACTTAACTTGCGTATTAGATGAATGGAAGAAATCATCAAATCATGTACCTATCCCTCCCATACATCCTGAGAGCAATGGGATGCTTGCTTACCCAAAACCGAAGGGTCGAAGGATCCTAGGTCCATCTAACCCGTAATAGTGTTTAACATTCATTAGTGATGATGCAAGTAATATCGAACGGATAGATATTACAAACTAACGGTAAATTTATGTATATGCATATGTAAAAAATAGTAATACAAAGTATCAGCCCTATTCAAATCTGGACATCTATGCCTATTATATCCTTCTCTTCGATAGTAATTATATCTATTCCTATCAGGCGCTTTGTATATATCCATCTCCATATGGTAACGTTTTGTTCTAGGCTTCCTTTTGTCTCTCTTTAGCTTAGACCATGGCTTAAGCTTTGGAAACTTTATTGCTGGCCAATTAATCTCGTCACCCAGTAGGAAAAAATGTCTTTAGTATACATCAAGTTGGTTTATCCACTTGTACCGTTGACCAATATGGTTTAAGGCGTTTGTCCTTAGCTTTACCGTAGTTGCGAATGCATGGGAGCAAGGAATTCTACATATTTGCCATTTCTAGCACATGCAATATTGGTTATCTATGTTGACAGTGTGAACTCTACCACCACCTTTTATTACTCTATTTGGCTCTCTTCAGCTACCGATTTTTACCTCAAACAGTCCATTGCACTTACTATAATTGGTAACCTTGTGCGCACTTACCTGCCCATGCCATTTCTTTATCAGCCGTTGTACATATGTAGTATACACCCTACCCCCCAACATGACTTCTAAAATTTCTTCGTCCTTCTTCTCCCACAATGCAACAGTGTTATAGAATATCCTTTATACTAAAATTGCAACTGGTAAGCCATGAGAACCTTTAAGAACTGCATTATAGCTTTCAACAATGTTGGACGTCATGTATTTGAACCTATAATTATCATCTGCATACAATGCCCATTTATCGATGTCAAGTTTTGCAAACTAATGTGGAGCATTCTCATTCCCTATTGACATATCTTCCATTAAAGCAAAAAATTTTTGTTACTGCGCCTGCATGCCCGTTGTGGTTACCAATTTCTTACATGCTTGGTTTTTATGTTTGTGGTTGAAATTGCTAGCTACGTGTCTTCTGCGATATCTCCATACCGCAAAGAGTAGTTACCAACCATTATTTACATTGTCAAAAGCCTTCTTAATACCGATATGCCTATTTGAGATTAAGCATATTATCTTTTCCAGTCTGCCAACTACACACTTCTTCAAATGCCAAAGGAACCAAGACCATGTCTTCTCAGATTCTATGTTAACGAATGCGAAAGCCAATGGTACAATGTTGTTATATCTATCTATTATGCATACAACAAGCAACTTATGGCCATACTTGCCATACAAAAAGGTGCCATCAATGCAAACAACAGGACGACAGTATCTAAATGCATGTATATAAGGTTCGAATGTCCAAAACACCTATTTCATCTTTAATACATTTGGCTTTGTCGTACCTTTCCACCCCCACTTGACCTCTGATCCCAAGTTTGTTATCTTAATGGCGTTTAGAAGTTTTGGAAGATCATTGTATGATTTCTCTCAATTACCATACACCGTCTTTATTGCTTTTCTCTTCCTCTCAAACATTGCCTTCTCATCACCGTATATCCAAACTCGTTCTGAATATTCCGAGTCAAGTTTGCAATAGTAATATTAGGGTTTGTGCTAACATTTCCAATGAATCGTCTAGTCATTAAATTATTATTTATTTGGGGATGATCTTATCTTATTACTGGGTTAACACATGTGTGCGATCCTTCGATAGTTGTTATCACAAACATACCATACACTTGCTTTTTACATGTTCTTAGCCTTCACTTGCATCCGTTTGCCCTTTCCGTACAGTGAATGTGTCATAACGTTGGGTTCGATTCATATACTCGAAAGTTGCAGTACCGTTTTATGTAGTAATTCTTTACAACGTCCTATAGCTCCTTCTTAGTGCTAAATCTCATGCCGACACATAACTCGTTGCTGTCAACTATGTTGTTGCATTATGCGTTCTATTCATCTTCAAATGTAACATATCCACTGTCGCCACTCATATTCAGGAACGGAATTGGATCTCTTACAGCAAGTCGGTTGCGTTATGTTATAGGAGTTTGAACAAAGGCTGGCGAAGGCGCAAATGGATTGGCCATAGAGACATCACTTCTTAAGATATCAAAAGTCATCATATCCCCACCTTCATCATCTTCCTCATCATAATTGGCTTTGCTTTCCTCTTCACCCTCATCCCCATCCTCTTTAGTATCATCATCATTTTCATCATCACTACCATTGAGACCCATAGCAATCCTTTCCATATAAGGATCATAACTCAGATCTTCTTGGTAAATTTCCCCATATTCTGCATCAAGTGCTTCCTTGTTTACATTAACGTTGATAGCATCATCCTGAACTACATCTTGCATTGTAATATGAAGGTGACTATCATCGGCTATGGGAAAATTGGTTCTTAATGAGTGTACTAATTGTGATGAAATGTTCGTGGGGTTATTACTAGAGCGCACACTACTTTGCCGGCCAACCGAACATAAATGTGCTGAATATCTTGTTCACTCAACGATTTAGCAATCTCAATAAAGTTTTGAACATCGTCGTCATCCTCGATGGGCATTAACTCGTAATGGACATCACCTTCATAATATGTCGAATGCCTATGAACAATTTTTACCCTAATAGCGCTAATCCCAATGCTATTGCATATTTTGTTCAAAAAATAGGCATAATTTGACCCCTTATTCATCTTCAGTTTTTTTACTGACTCCCTATCATACTCTACTCCCAGGTTATCCCTCACAATATTTCCGTGTGCGTAAACAGTGATTTTCACATAATCTACCATTTTGCCCCTATACAGTAATCACATTCCACTTACTAAAATCGACATTTCTAACCAATATAACATCATTACACGACTTCCATCTTCAAGAGGTCATTAACCGACTGCATTACTTGCATTAAGTAACTAATATTTCTATTACTATCGTCAACAACTAAATATAACCTTTCTAAACTACTGCAATAACACTAATGCAATTTATATAAAGTAAGTCTAAATTTTTCTACGAAACATAAATCACTATAAACACTAAAATTTTCAAACTAAAACTAATTACAGAATAACAAAAAAAATAAATAAATAAAAAGATGGGTTAAATGAAACTAACCAATTCTTAGAAAAATGTAAATATCTAAACACTAATACGTTAGTGAGATAGAGAAATTTGTGCCTGAAATTTTTTTTAAGATAGATTGTGTGAATGAGAATATTGGGGGGGTGGAGGGGAGTGTTGATTTTGGGGGCATTTATATGCGTACTAAAGTCACATACCCCTCATACAACTTTAGTATGAAAAAATTCGGGTAAAGAAGTCACATGCTACCATAATTTCATATTTACTTTTGCTCAGGACTTATTTTCATATTATTTTTTGACAAATATTGTAACAATATACTAAACTCGAGAGAGTGGAGACTACAAATTCGGGTTAATGGATACAGGTCTTGATTTTGGTTTGAGTGAATCTGTTTGCATTGCGCTATGTTTGCCAAGAGAGTGAGTTAGGGGAAAAGAAAATGGAGAAATAATTCAAAGGGATAGAAAAAGAGAAAACGTTTTAAATTTTCTTAGATAAGAAGGCTTAGTTACATAAGCTTTTGTTTTTATTTTAAAAATAGCCAATACACACGCAATATTTATTAAAAAAAATTATATAAAAATCATTTATAGATCATTAAGAGAAGTTGGAAGGGGAAAAAAAACTATGTAGAAAATTACTCAAAATGATTATGTCATTAACAAATGGCTTCCTACATATAAAAAAAGGATTGTATTTATATAGTTTAAAAAAGTAAATGTGTTATATTCTATATTCTATAGTACCATATTTTATTTTTATATACATATTGTTGATATGCGTATGCTAGTAATTAGAACTGTAATAAAAGGAAAATTATCAATAATTTTGTAAATAGTAAGCCTACGAAAATGGATGTAAAGTAACCTATGAAGTATTCTTATCTCAAATTATAAATAAATAAATAAAAAGGTTGAAGAAAATTATTAGCCTTGAATCTTCATTATGGCATAATAAATTCCTTGAATCCAATTGACTTACCTTATATGATACCAAGTGAGGAAAAATGATTTACGAATTGCAAGTTGCTATTTAGAGTAATTAGTGATGGATATGAGGATATGAAAATATGTTGGAAAGATTAAGACAAAAAATATATATATGTAAGATATAGATAGTGTAGATAAGTAAACACTACTTACAAACTATTAAAGTTAGACTTAATATTTATTGAATTTCAGTTTAACAATAACTCAATTGAGCGTGACCTACTTCAATAGTTTATTGTATATCAAAATTATGTTAATTTGAAGAAAAGTATAATGAGCTTAATTGAATTAAATTTTAGTTCACTAAATGCCATTTCAAATTACTCACACAATACATCCTTTTATGTAAGGACATGACACAAAATAAGAACCTAATGGGATAATATTCCTTAATGAGTATTGTCGTGAGAATAAATTGTAAAGATACAGTTTACTCTCACGACAAATGGCTAACTTAAGTATCAGAGTAGTCATGTCAAAATATTCTTTAGCGTCCCCCTCATAACCATTTTCTATTTTGCAGATATCTACGTACCAAAATAAAAAGCCACTGTAGCCCCACAACTAGTTACTCGGGGTTTTAATCAATTAAAGGATCTAATTGAGCCTAAATTATAAATAAAACTAGAAATATTAGTAAAAATGATCTTATAAGTTTGAATTTAAGAAAATAAGTAATAAAATAAAAGAATATAAAATTTTCAAATTTTAAGAAATTTTAAGTATATTACTAATTATTTATCGAAAATGCGCAAAATGCATTTCGATAACTAACGAATTGCTATGAATAAGTTATATGTACACTGAAAATTATAAAATAACTTAAATAATATTTAGGAGTATTTATTTATACCATATATGTATTTACATATAGGTAGAAATACGCATAATTACTTAAAATACGCGAAATAGGTTAAAATAATGTTAAATAATTAAAGAAAATGCATGAATAATTAAGGAAAAATCAGGAAAAATGAAGAAATCTCCAGAATTGAGGCATGTCAGCTTGGGAGTGATTAAATAAAAGCAACCAATTAAATTACAACAAATAGAAAGTAAGAAAAAGAAGAGATAAGGCAATTATTTAATCAATTTAATGCACAATAATTTCCCTAGGGCTCTATAAATACCCAAAAAATTACAAAAGCTCATTTGGTTAGTTTGGAGAGTGAGAAAAATAAAGAGAATCGAAACATTGAGTATTAGGATTAATTACAAAAAAATTACTCAGATTTGTGTAATTAGGGCCTTAGAGGGGAACCAACACCCGACGAGTACTTGGGAGTGGACGACAACTACCATATGGTAGTGGTAGTGCTCAGACCAGTTAACAAGGCCACGGCAGCCGACAGTGGCTGGAACCACCAATTTCGGTGAGTTCAATTTCTAACCCGATTTTATGTAATTTTATAAAAATATTAAATATTATTATAAAATCAAGAAAGTTGTTATTCTAAAATATTTTAGTATGTAGATTTAGGGAAAATTTTTATTTTGATGAATTTTTGTCTAGAAATATACTATCATTAAGAAATCATGCGAAATTGAGTATGTTCAAATTAGAAATAAATAGGCTTAGGAGTGTAGTTTTGAACTTAAAATTTTTTTTAGACTACTTAGGTGATATAGAATAGTGTCATGAAGCCATTTTTCAAAAAATGAATTTTCGAAATTTTTAAGCCTTAAAATGATGCATAAAATGGGTTATTTTTTGTTAATGATTTAGTGAATAATTACATGTTTTAGGATATTGAAATTTGATGAAGTGTAATATTTATAGCATTTAATGTGTTAATGTAATTATTAGGGTATTATGTAGTATATATGTAATAAGTAAAAATGGTGTATTTTAAGATAATTTTGTAAATTAGGGTAATTAGGAGTAGAATATGATTTAAGATGAATTTATGTATTTTGAGATGTTAATTGATGTTAGGAGATGATAATTGGAGTGATAGAAATATTATATATGTATTATGTATATAATAGGTAATAATGCATAATATGGAAAATTCGAAATATAATAAATAGAAAATATTAGAATAAAAATTAATATTTTACTAATAGTAGGAAAATATATAAAATCTGGTATAAGACTTAAATTTAGGTAATTATATGAAAAATGTAAAATTTTCTCACATTTGAGGTAAATTCGGTAGTTAAGTAAGATAAGGGGTATACCAAATGAATTAACATACTGATTAGGGGGTAAATATGATATTTAGGAGACCCAAAAATAAGGTGATTAATTTCACGTTATAGGGTTGAAATGAGTTTTAAGGTTTGTGTATAAATCTGTACTTAGAAACCGAATTAAAATCAAATTTAGAAATCAATGTAGAAACTAAACTCGAACCTGGCCCCAAACTCAAAATAATTGTAAAAAAGTCGAAAACCTAAATAATTGGACATATTAAACCCTAAAGCATTAGACATATTAAACCCTAAAGCAAAGATAACAATAAGTGTTATAGAATAAAACAAACTTATGACAATTATATGAAAACTGAGACAATGTTGGTATTATAAGAATCACTAACGATAGACTGAACGAGTCCTACCTCGAGTAAGCAAGCGAGGAGTCAAGGTAAGTTAGGATTAATATAGTATTGTATTTTGGAGGCTTGAAATTGTACTTGATTTTGTTTGTTCTGAGCTAATAATATGATTTTGATTTGTTGCTTGGCTTGTATTGTATGATTTGTATGAAATTATTGATCAATCCAAACTAGACATAATCAAATATACGACCTTCAAACATAAATCAAACCTACATAGCAATCCATTAGAGGAAACCTAAGATTCTCCAGCCAAATATCGATCCCTTCGAAAGAGGCGTTGGATAGCGTAATTGGTCCCTTCTTCATCCTTAATTGAATTAAATGACAGGTGAAGAGGTCGCGACAAGAATGGAGTCAATGGTTCAAAGGTAGTCACGGGAGGAGCGGTGTCTTCATTATACAAGCCTGGGTTTGGTCATAAGCTGTTGCATTAATGGCAACTCCTTAACCTGGATTAAAATGGGTGTAATTTCTCTAATCACACAATGGGCCGGACAACGTCATGTGATGGCATTTGCTTGTACATGCATTGCATTTAACTAAGTGATTTGGTTGATAACCTTATTTGTGTTTACTGTCTGCTGTCTGGTTTTGAGTCTTCGTCCTAACTTACTGAACAATGGTGGCTTACATCCCTATAGATGTTGTTATAGGTAATACCTAGGAAGTAACTTACAATTACCCTGAAGCTAGCAATTGTTGGATCCTAGAGAGCGAAGAAATACATCTGAAGCACATATATACCTTTAAGGTCTTAACTTATATTTAGAATCTTTCAGTTTCAAATAATGCATTACTTAAGAAGTATAGGACAATAAAACCCTATAAACATTATTTGTAATAATCGAATCTTAGTGCATGTATATGTTTCCATACTTTCTCAGGTCTAAGATGGCGATTGTATGGTCAGCTTCTATTTTAGAACGGTTTACACGGCGGAACTGTTATGATTCTGTCGCTTTGGGGCATGACAACCACCATTGATGATTGACGATGTTTGTGGGGATTAAAAAACTACCTTAACTTTTAATGATTTCTCGAAGTCATGCAATAAGACATTTATTCTTTTTATGGATGCTTTTAAATTTGGCACGTGGTTCTTTTCCTCCAAATCTGGACAAATTTGCATGTAAAATTTTGCCATCAG
The DNA here is from genome assembly GCA_024138015.1 of Lumnitzera littorea. Lineage (NCBI taxonomy): Eukaryota > Viridiplantae > Streptophyta > Magnoliopsida > Myrtales > Combretaceae > Lumnitzera > Lumnitzera littorea. The sequence continues at coordinate 112,292,810 of JAMXBB010000008.1, read as the reverse complement.
CGTTCCCCTTTTATGCATTATTATGGCCCTTCATTTCTTTACTTTAACGTATGATTCTTCCAGGCATGTGGATATTTCATTTCTCGACACCTGCTTTTGTACTTTGAAAATAGGAAACCACTATATTGCGCTCACTTATGGAAAATGCATGAGACTTAAAAAGAAAGAGAAAGAGAGAGAGAAGACTGTATTTTCTTATGAAAGTGCAATCACCGCAATTTTATCTTTTCATGGTTAGTAATTGTCTTCCTCTTGTGAATTTATATGTTCAAGTTATTGCAATTTCATCTTTTTGTGGTTTATAACCATCACTATCTGGTTGGTAACTGTAACTTCGTATGCTGCCTAATTTTCTCTAACTATTGAAACCGAGCTTGTTGGTTGTATTGATTAAAGAAAAGTTTTGCTATCCAACATCTACATTCTTATTGAGGTTTACCTTATGGTAGGTGTAAGCCGAAGTATGAGTCAATATCGGTCATTTTAGCATCATCATACTATTTAAAAGGAAGTTCTCAATACTTAGAATTTGAATTTCGTTTGGTATTTCTACTACAAAAGGAGAATAATTAACTTCTCCTATGAATATTTAGTAGATTTAATCCCATGGATATTTAATGGATCTAATCTAATCGTATAAAAAGTGAATTGTAGAGCTATTAGCAATGTGATAGGTAACAGTTCTCCAAATGCTAATCTATTCCTATAAGATACAGATTAGAGTACGTAGCAGACACAAACCCTTAAATGGGTATTTAGACTTAAGGGCTGTTAGTAAGGAAATTTAGTAAATGAAGGGTTTGAATATGCATTTGGGTAGATATCATGCACCAATACATAAACACAATCAAGTTTGAGCTTGAAATGGGTCTCGATATGACTTACAAAAGCCAAATCAATACTTAGGATTTCAAATGACGATTAGATGCAATTCACTAACTCGCTCAAATGAAGAGGTTCATCGCAAACCTAATAAGAAGATTGATAAGAACTTAGGTAGATTAAAGAGTAATAGCACACTTAATAATCATTCAAAGGAAACTAGCTTAAGCAAGCTTCATAAAAGGAAATTCTCCAAGAATATTCTTAATAATTGATGATAAAAATTGACTGCTACTTGCAAAAGTTATTATTTATAATACATCCTAAAACCTTAAGTTTAAAATATGTAAATAGTGTACAAGGTTTTAAACCTTAAAGATTACGGTCGCGAATAAAATAAAGAAAATATTTACAAGTATACAAAGCTGTACATTTTAGTAGGAAGGTTAACATGCAGGTTATCCAAGTTGTCCTGAAATGAGTAAGATTCGAATTGATTGAGGTCGGCAATTGAATGTCCTGGTTTGGGTTAGAGTTGCTAAAGTCCCGCAGTGCTTAGCCAAGCTTCCTATGAGGTTAGCCTACGATTGTCAAACTCTAAGATTAGTCGACATTAGATCCCTAGTTTTGAGCTAAGCTGGTCTTTGGGCTTGGGACCTCGATTACTTAATCCTTAGCCATCTGGGCATTAGATAGAGTTGTTGCAGAACTATCTTTCTTTCCCTTCTTGTCCTTTTGATATCGACTTGACCTTTAGAGGGGTAGGTTTGCCTCGGCTTGAAATAGGTCGGTTGTGGCTTAAGGATGGTTATAAGTCAATTCCTATCATCATCATGAGGTTGAAAAGAAGTCATCCTCTATTTTAGGTAATGAGTGTAGGCTTAGATGCTAAACATGCTCCTCTTCCCTTTTCTTTTCACCACGGGCATTAGGCTACTCTAAATCTTCTCAACATTCATGTAGGGTTAAGTAGTAGCTCTTCTTATCTTTTTAAATTGTATAAGTGTTGAAGAAGTCATCATAGATTACTCTTCAGTTGTACTCCTAAGGTCAGCTAAGAACTAAATTGGCTACATTCATAGGCACTATGCCAAAGTCTAGCTCATCCTCATACTGCCATAACTTAAATGTTATCCGAACTCTCTTATGCACATGGATCATACCCTGATCATTAAACCAAGTCAGTCTGTATGGTCAGGGATGCAGTTAAGTTAACAATTTCATCCTTATGATCAACTCGACAGAAACAATGTTAGTGCAATTACCTCCATCAACAACGAGGGAACGAGTCTTCTTATTCACCAAACATCAGATCTAGAATAAGTTCTCCCTTTGACTTGGGTCTTCCTTTGGGCTAGCTCGTCATGGCTAAAAGCTTGTCCATATTTGGATAGACGTTCACCTCTTCCATCTCACTTCTTGAGCTCTTGTCACTCTGACTCTCCAATTGAGCATTAAGCCCCTTTCCTTTAAAGACCATGTTTAAACATTAGGAGGCAATATGTCGATATCTTAAACACTTGAAGTAGTTAACTTCTTGGGCCTTGGTGTTGAGCACTCTCTCCTTTTATACTTTCTTTGTCTCAGCCCGGTTAAGTAAATCGACTCTCCTTTCTCAATTTTCTTTTCTGACTTCTTCCTTTCCCCGTACCTCTCAAGCTTAAGGCTACCTTATTGAGGTCAGGTAGTTAGCCTCTAGTGTCTTCTTCTCCTTTGACATTGTACCCTTAATGCCAAATTGATTAGCTCATCTAATGAGCTGAACGGCTGGAGCTCGACCATATTAGCAATGTCATCTCTTAGGCGGTTAAGAAACCTGGCAATAATTCTATCTTGTGTGTTGGCAATCTCACATCTGGTCATTAAGGTCTCAAACTCTTACAAGTACTCCTCAACAACGTTTTGACCTTACCTTAAGTGCTGGAAAGTATGGAGCATCTGTTACTTAAAGTAGGTTAGCACAAGTCGTTGATTCATCAAACATTTCATAAGCCTCCAAGTTTCGATTGACTCTCCTCCTTCAGCATCTCACTTAGTGACCAATTTATCCTATCAAAGACTTACATACTCAATAAGGGACAATGAAGCTAACTTAACCTTAGTCCAATCGTTACATTCATAACACTTAAACAACTTCTGAACTTGAGAAACCCAATTAAGGAATTCTTCAGGTCAGTTGCTTCTACTAAAGGTCAGTAGCTAAGTTTGATGTTTTGAAGTCCTCAATTATGTTTTTGGGGCTCATCATTTCCATTCTAAGCTGGTCGGTTCACCTTAGATTTGCCATTTATATTGGAACTCTGTTAGGCTAAATCTCTTCTTAGCTTTTGCTCTCTCCTTTGGGCTATTTAGTTTGCCTCGAAGTTACTACTTCTATCATTGCTCCTCTTCAGTTTAGGTCTATATCCTCGTGTCTCTAGCTCAGTAGCTCATCTATGCTTGTTGCCGATCATTTTTAGGCTCATTGGAGTCACTCTCATTGTCTGGCATTCGGTCTCTTTTTTCACCTTGGCCAACACATCTATAGCCTCTAAGCCTCTAACTAACCTAGTCAGCTCTTGGATTGATTATGTGAGGTTTTGAATATGATATTCAAGATTATCAACATATCTCCTTAGGTTACCACGACAACTATCTCTACTGATGTTGACATTTTCTTCCAACATTGTTAATTCGTACGACAACCTTATTGAGGGATCTCAACAAACACATAATATACTCAACACTGGTACTACCTCAGAACCACCACAATCTAAAGTTGGCAATCACACACAACTGAAGAACACCATTAAAATTATTTCAAAAACACTACTACTAACAAGATGTAATTAACAATAACTTAGAAACTACTATTACTTGATTTTGGCAGCTAACCATGATTGACAAACGTTACTGCAACTACAACAACACTACTAAAATAGATTACAACCAAAACAAGTAATAAAATTACTACTATATGACTTAACAACCTAATATAAACAACACAATACTTAGACTACTATGAATACGGGCAACACACTACACTACAAAACAATAATTAACAGAAATGTTCAAATCGCAAGTTAAACTTTGAAGAACACTAACACGAGTGTCTCCCCAAAACTTTGATACTAAGATGATGCAGATTGCAATACACAACAAACACGAACCCTCAAATGGATATTTAGACTCAAGGGTCATTAGTAAGGAAATTTAGTAAATGAAGGGTTTAAATGTAGATGTGAATGGATATTATGCACCAATATACAAATACAATTGGGTTTGAGCTTGAAATGGATCTCAATACAACTCATGAAAGCTAAATCAATGCTCGGGGTTTCAAATAAAGGTTGGATGCAACTCACTAACTTACTCAAATAAAGGGGTTCACCACAATCTCAAGAAGAAGATTGATAAAAACTCAAATAGATTAAAGAGCAACAACACATTTAATAATCATTCAAAGGAAACCAGCTTAAGCAAGCTTCACGAGAGGAAATTCTCTAAGAATATTCTTAATGATTGATGATAAAAGCTAAATACTAGTTATAAAAGTTACTATTTATAGTAAATCCTAAAATCTTAGGGGAAAAAAATGTAAATAGTAAACAAGGACTTAAACCTTAAAGGTTAGGCTCATGATTAAAATAAAGAAAATATTTACAAGTATACAATGTCACGCCCCGAAGTGGTAGAGTTGTAATAGTCCCGCCGTGTAAACCATCCTAAGATAAAAGTTGACTTTACAACCGCTATCTTAGACCTGATCTACATAAGGCGTTCACAACTAACCCGCTTTGAATTAAACAGTTTGTAATTTAAATAAATCATTTATCTAAGAAAGTGAGGAAATATATATATACACTATAATTCAGTTATTGCAATTAAAGTTTACAATATTTCTCCATAATTTATTTCCTAGTTATTACATTATTCATAAATGAAAACTAATTCTAAAATAAAAACTTAAACCTTAAAAATATGTGTTTATTCTTCAATGTTTTTCCTCACTCCTCAGGATCCAGCAATTGCTTGCTTCAGAGTAGTTATTTGCTACTTCTTAGCCAGCAACTGCACGACATCTATAGGGATGTGAGCAATCACAACTCAGTAAGTTAGGATGGAGGACTTAAAACTATATCATAAACATAACAAGATTTTCAATCAACTTATTAGGTGCAATGCATGTGCAAGCAAATGCCATTGCACAACATTGTCCAGCCCATCATGAGATTAGAGAAATTACGCCCGCTCTAATCCGGGTCGAGGAGTTGCCATTAATGCAACAGCTTATGACCAAACTCAGGCTTGTGCAATGGAGACCTCGCTCCTCCCGCGATTACCTTCGAACCATTGACTTCACCCTCGCCACGACCTCTTCTCCTATCACTTAGTTCAACTAAGGATGAAGAAGGGACCATTATGCAATCCTGCGCTATCCCTTTCGAAGGGGTTGGTATTTGGCTGGAGAGTCCTAGGTTTCCCCTAATGGGTTGCCATGCAGGTCCAATTATGATTACAAGTCGTATATTTGATTAGATCCGGTTTAGGGTGATTATTCATTTCTTACAAGTCATATAACATATGCCAAAACAACAAACAGAACCATAGCATCACTCATAATCAAGCACATGCACACAAGCAACTATCCAACAAGCACAACCAAGCATAATCTCAAGCCTCCAAAATATAGCATCGTATTAATCTCAACTTACCTCAACTCCTCGCTCACTCACTCGAGATCCGACTTGCTCAGGCCATCGCCGATCATCCCTATAACACTAACATGTTTTCAGTTTTTCATATAACTATTATAGGTTCATTTTATTCTATAACACTTATTGTTATGTTTTGTTTGGGGTTTAATATGCCTAATTATCTAGGTCTTAAGTCTTTTCCAATTATTCTAGGTTTGGGGTTAGGTTCGGGTTCAGTTTCCGCATCAATTTCTAAATTAGGTTCTAGTTCGATTTCTAAGTATTGTTTTATACTCGAACCTTAGAAATTCGTTTTAACTTATAATGTGAAATTAATCACATTACTTCCCGATCTCCTAGATATCATCATTACCTCTAATTAGTATTTTATTCTACCCGGTATACTTAAATCCTTATTAATGTACCAAATTTACTTCTGATGTGAAAAATTTTTACATTCTTTATCTAATTTCATAAATTCAAGTTCCCTATCAGATTTATTGTACATTTTTATTATTATCATAATATCAATTTTTATTATAATATTTTCTATTTATTATATTTCTAATAATTATTTATTGTGTATTGTGTATTGTGTATTATGTACTATTACTTATTATGTACATAATACACATCTAATATTTCTATTACTCTAATTACCATCTCCTAACATCAATTATCATTTCAAAATGTCTAAATTCATCCTAAATCAGATTTTACTACTAATTACCCTAACTTACAAAATTAACTTAAAATTAACTTAAAATTTACTATTTTTCCCTATTATTCATTTACTACATAATTAACCTAATAATTACATCTAACACCCTAAATACTACAAGTATCATACTCCATCGGATTTCAACATCCTAAAACATATACTTATTCACTAAATTAGTAATTAACCATTTAATTACTTTATTAACCCTAAACTACCCATTTTATGCCTCATTTTAAGGCCTAAAAATTATCTAAAAATTTTAAAAATTAATTTTTGAAAATGGGCTTCATAGCACTCTTCTATATCATTTAAGTAGTCTACACAAAAATTTTGGGTTCAAAACTATACTTCTAAGGTCATTTATTTCTAAATTGAAACATTTTCGGTTTTGCACGATTTCTTAAGGACCATATATTACGAGACATATTTTCATCAAAATAATATTTTTTCTAAAAACTACATACAAAAATATTTCAGGATAACAAAATTCATAATTTTCTAACAACATTTACTATTTTTTACAAAATTACACAAAATTGGGCTAGAAATTGGACTCACCGTTCTGGGTAGCTCCGACCACCGCTGGCCGCCGTGGCCTTGTCAGTAGGTCTGGGCGCTGTCACTACTGTGTGGTGGTGGTGGCCGTCCACTCCCAGGTGCTCGTCTGGTGTGGGTTTTCTTTTAAGGCCCTAATTGCACAGTTTTTTTTTATTTTTTTTAACCTAATTTTTCCCTCAATTTCGATGCTCCTAATTTTTCTTTGATTTCTAACTATCCAAATGAGCTCTGTGATTTTTTCACCTATTTATAAAGTTTTGTGGTAATTAATATGCATTAAATTAAACAAGACATTATCTAAATCCCTTAATTTTTTGCTTTTGTATTGCTCTAATTTAATTGGTTAATTTTTTTTCTTATTTTTCCTAGCTGCCATGACCCAATTCTGGATCATTCCTGATTTTCCTTGATTTTTCCTTAATTAATTATGAATTTTCTTTAAGTATTTAGTATTATTTTAGCACATTTCGCGTATTTTAAATAATTATGCGTATTTATACCTACATGTAAATTCATATATAGTACAATAAATATTTTTAAATATTATTTAGGTTATTTTATAATTTTTAGTATACATATAATTTATCTCTAGTGATTCGTTAATTATCGAAATGCATTTTATGCATTTTCGATAAATAACGAGTTATATATTTAAAATTTGGAATTTTTAGTCTTTTATTTTATTGCTTATTTTCTTAAATTCAAACTTACTAGATCATTTTTACTAATATTTCTAATTTTACTTTATAATTTAGGTTCGATTGAGTCTTTCAACCGATTGAAACCTCGAATGGTTAGTTGTGGAGCTTACATACAAAACTGTATATTTTAGTAGAAAGGTTAGCATGCATGTCAGTTGTCTTGGAATAAGTAAGATCTGAATTAGTTGAGGTCGGCAGTTAAATGTCTTGATTTGGGTTAGAGTTGTTGAAGTCCTACAATACTTAATTGAGTTGCCTGTGAGGTTGGCTTACAGTTGTTGAACTCTAGGATTAGTCGGCACTAAATCCCTCATTCCCAGCCAAGCTAATCTTTAGGCTTAGGACCTTGGAAGCTTAGTCCCTAGCCTTATTGGCATCTAACAGAGTTGTTGTCGAACTGTCTTTCTTCTTTTTCTCGTCTTTATCAGCTCAGCCTTTAGTAGGGGAGGTTGGCCTTGGCTTAGAACAAGTTGGTCGTGGCTTGGGATGGTCAGAAGTCGATTCCTATCACTGTAGGTAGGATAGTTTAGTTGAGTTTCGGCTCAAATCGATCTATATGGTACACCTGCTTGTCAATGTCCAATCTTCGAGCTCTCTCATAGCCAAGCTCTTTCATGGTTGATCTGTTGTAGTTGTCCTACTGAGCGTGTCATTTTTTCTCAAATTGCCCAAGCTATTTGTACGTGACAAAGTTGTAGATGACCAAGTCGAGCTCCGATCTCCTAACCGAGCAGACCGACCGACTTCGATTTTGGAATGGATTGAGCCAAATAGCTTACTTCAACAGGATAAGTAATGGAAGTCGGTCCGATATCGTGAGACCAATTGCGTGAGAATTGTCTCCTATTACAAAAAAGTCACTATTGTGCGACGATACTAATTATGACGCCCTTTTCAATCAAGGTATCGATTGCGTAAAGCTGTTACATGGCAGACCTTCCTATCACTTTCCGAATGCCATCGTGGATGCTTCTACTTGTTAATGCTCGTGGCCAAGCTATCCTCCCCATCAAACAAGAAGAACTGGCTGAGCTTTGTTTGCTTCAAGCGACAACCGTAACTGGACGAAACCGAATACTGAGTTGAGTACTCCAAGCTCCTTTATGCGTCGAACTCGAGTAAACTTGAGCTGTAGAAGTTCGAATCGAGTTGATCGGCAGTTGCTATCAACTTAAATTGTCAATATGAAATTATCGATCTGAGCAACTAAAACTGAAAAACTCCGTTTGCCGAGCTCAAACTCTAATAACGGCCGGCATAGACGAGCTCAATCTCCTAGCTTTTCCTGACCCAAGTGCGGATAGTTGCTGCCCATTGTGTGAGTCAAATTACCGAGCTAACCTGCATAGTGAGGAGAAGCGATGAGTTCTGTGAAGTGATCCAAGTTCCAATCCGTGGTGTTGTATGTGGCTTGCTATCGTGAAGTGTGAGTCTTGAACTATGCCTACGCTAAGTTGAATTGAAGTGCTCGTGCGCTGAACATGTTGCATACATACGTTGAGCTATTGAGTTGCTTGGTCCGAACTGCTGTGTTGTCGTGCCGAGCTACCTTAAGATAAAACATAGCTGAACTGCTGTACACTGTAGCGACTTGTCTTGAGTATAAAGTTGCAAGTTGTCGACCTAAGCTGAACAGCTGCAGAAGTCCGAGCTTTCCTAATGGATGACTGACACGATATGGCCGATAAACTCTAAGATGCCGAGCTGCCGAGCTATAATAGTGTATGCCGTGTACCTCTTAAACTTGCCGAGCTAGTTATGTAAATAGATAAAGTGCCGAGTTACCCAATTTTAAAGTTGTCAAGCTTCCACGGTGGAGCATAATGCCGAATTGATTTCCTTCACGAAGACCTCTTACTTGCCGAGCTGCTTCAACTCTACTCGCTGAGACGTATGTTGTATGAGAACGGGCAACTGAGTTCAGACTCCGAGCTTGCAACATTTGCTAATGAAGTCCGAGCTCAAGACAGAGGAAAATCGACCTTATGGCCGAATCACCTAACAAAAACAGCTAAAAATCTAAACCGAGCTGCGATTTTTTCGGGTTGCACAATTGAAAGCCCTGAGATGACACGAGAACCTCGAGCTCTTGCCAAGTCATCGAGCAACTGCAGCAACGATGGACAGATCTAGTAGCTTTTGTGAGAGTGCAGAGAATTCAATCTCACCCTCTCTTCCTAATATGTCGAGAAATAGTTCTAGTTCTGCAGTAGCTCATTTAGACGTTAATAAATTCCTTCAAAAGCTTAACGTTTAATCTGAAAGACTTCGCTATGGGCCATAAATCTATCCAGCGGGGAGATCGTAGACAAAATATAGGAGCTGCACTTAACATTTCATCTGATGAGTCTCCTTATAATACTCTGATCTGGTAGAATGGAGCGCAAAAGTGGCAGCTTGCAAAAGTTGGTCGGATGCTTGGCAAGGTATTGTACGGTGATCACAGACACCGAAGCATCCAATACCGAGTAGCGCATTGTCTACAGCATAATAGCCGAGCTATTTTGAATTGATCTGGGACACCCGGTCTGTAGCTGCAAACCGAACTTGGATCACGCTAACCTCCACCATGGCAAGACCACCACACACTCCAAACCATAGCAGAACCGAGCTCTCCCCTGTACGTCATGACAGCAGCAAAACCACCGCGTTCTACCAGAACAACTTCAATAGAAAAGGCTACAGTGCTTATAATCGTTCAAAGTGTGTTGTCTTGCTTTAACTGATTGTAGTTATTGTTAGAAGTTTCAATTAGAGAAGTCTAAGTTATTATCAACAGAAGAAATGTTTTCCTCTCTACCTAATGAAATTCTAGTATCGTGAACTTTCCTCCTCTTTCGGCACCCAGATTGGAGACAAGGAGTATTCTCACAAGGAGAATTTGCTGTGTTAATTGAGAGCCTATTATTTAACTTGGTAATCAGAGATCCAATCACCTAATAGTGTTTCCTACCTGAAAATGGCAAAAAGATTGATGCAAACTTCAATAGATAAAACATGACTGTATCACCAACCCTTTCTAATAGAAGGCAACAAGCCAAACAAGTGATAGGAATCAACTTCTCGGACCAATCACACGTAGCTGAGCCAGAGGATTGTAAGGACTCACATGGAGAATACTAGCTCAAAACCCCATTCAAGATGAGGATTCATATCCCAACCTCCATCCTTTACACTTCTAATGACCTGAGTGTCGAGCTCTTGTAAAGACTAACACAGTTTTTGAGTTGCCAAGCAATTGTGCCGACTTGCCAAGCATGCATGTCGATCTGCCAAGCAGTCATACCTAATGTCGAGCTCTTACCATGATCTAGGCAGCATCCAAGTCGACCAACTTTAGACGTCTAATTAAGCCAAGTTGCCGATACATTGGACTTGGGGAGCTATCCCAAACTCCACATCAATAAGATTAGCTTCTGTACATAATACCAATCAACTACTGACATGTGTCTTCTAGCACATTTGTTGCGAACTGTGACAAAAAATAAACAAGGCCGGTTGTTGGATGGGTCCAAGCTTGTAGAAAACTCGAAAAAGGATTAATGGAAAAAAGTGTGAAAGGGCAAAAACAAATGAAGAATGAAACGGTAAGCAAAACCCATGAATAGTTTTAGAGGATATGACGCACTAATGGAACTTTTGAGTACTCACCGCACAATTCGATATGATGCACGAATTGGTTCGGTGAGGTTACTCACCACCTAATCTTGCTTAAAGGAAAAGATAAGAGTGATGTTGAGAGTAGACAAACGATGTTTAAGCAAGGAAGAAAAAGCACTCAAAGAGTGTATTAAGAATGATATAATGTTATCACAGTTATAAGCATAAGGGTATTTATACCCATAAGTTAAGGCAGCCTATCTAAAAAGGAAAAGACAAAAAGTGTATTTCCTAAAGAAGTAATATATAAGATACAATAAAAATGAATATATAAAAAAAACAATAATTGGTGCAACGAATTTTGCACATGATATTATACATGTGGTGATGCTACATTGGCAATGTCGTTAAAAGATGCAGACAAAAAGTACAGAAAGATGAACTTGTCCAAATAGGAATAGCTTAGTCAGTCCGAACTCTCTCTCTCGGCTTCTTGGTAATGAAGATGCCTAGTAATTGGTTGACTTGGCATTGGAGAGTAATCATCAACTCAGAATACTACAGAAAAACAAGCAATCATACTGCACAGCATGAAAGGTGACTCCGTAAGAAAGCACTCGGCTTCGGCAGGGGTTGGTTAGAACAGAAGGATTCGTTGTGCCAGTCCCTTTAGTCCTTGGGCTCGGCTATAGGTTAGAGGCTCGGTAGCCTAATTTCCATAATTCCCTCAGAGTTGTTTTGTATTTGAAATCAAATACAAATGGTGTTCGCTCAATTCCCCATCGAGGTGATATGGACTAAGGTCGGCAATATTGAAGGCGTCAAAAACCCTATAGTCCTTGGGCAATTCCAACTTGTAGGCATTGTCATTAATTTTCTAAAGGATTCTGAAAGGTCCTTCTTCTCTTAAGATAATTTGTTCCTCCTTTAGTTCGGGAACCACTCCTTACTAATGTGCAACTACACCAAGTCTCCGAGCTGAAATCATTTAGTTCTACCCTTAGTCTTTTCTCGCATTCTTCTGACAGCTTGTTCGATGTGTCGAGTGACCCTATCATAGATGTGCTAAAGGGATTGTACTGTGGCTGTTGTGTCAGGGTTTTCTTGCGCGGGTATTGGTACAAGGGCATGGTCGAAAGGCAACTCGAGATTGAACCCATAGACTACCTTGAAGGGAGTCTACTTAGTGGTGTCATGTACTATTCGGTTATAGGCGAATTCAACCACTGGTAGGTAAACATCTCAATCAGCCAAGTTCTTGCCTATTGTAGCCCAGAGCAATGACCCCAAAGTATGATTAACCACCTTTATTTGGCTATCAATTTAGGGGTGACATAAGATACTAAAGAGTAATTTGGTTCCTAGCCGACGCCACAAGGTTCTTCAAAAATGGCTTGAGGACTTTGGGTTTTTATTGAAGATTACACTTCTCGGCACATCATATATCCACATAATCTCCTATAAGAAAAGAGAAGTAATAACCGAAGTATCATTAGTCTTGGTGTAGGGCACGAAGTGTGCCATCTTACTGAACCGATCCATGAAAATCATTATAGAATCTTTGCTTTAGGCAATTCATGGTAGTCCGAGAATAAAGTCTATGCTCAATTTAGTCCACGGCTTCATCAAAACAAGTAAGGGCATTGTTTTCTCATGCTTAGCTTGGCACTTGGCTTTTTTGCACACGACACAGCCTTCAACAACTCGGTGTACATCTTTTCTCATTTTTGGCCAAAAGAATCGGCCATTTATCAGTTTATAGGTCCTCCTTTACCCAAAATGTCTGGAGAGACCTTTACTGTGAGCTTTCCTAACTAATAGCTCCCTTAGTGAACAGATCCACATACATAATTTTCCGCCTCGGAACAAGTAGCCATCTTCCACATGATATTCGTTCACTGTCCTCCCGTCGACGCATCACAAAATTATGGGTCCAAAGTACAGATCCTCGAAGTACTGTTTTTTGATACTTGCAAACCTAAATAGCCTAGTTTGTAGTTCTGCCAAAAGCACATGTTTCCTCAAAAGATATTCATTCACTGTCCTCCCGTTGACGCATCACAAAATTATGGGTCCAAAGTACAGATCCTCGAAGTACTGTTTTTTGATACTTGCAAACCCAAATAACCTAGTTTGTAGTTCTGCCAAAAGCACATGTTTCCTCAAAAGAGCATCGGTAACTACGTTACTCTTTCCCTACTTGTACTTGATTACAAAATTGAATTCTTCAAGGAATTCAACCCATCTCGCCTGCCACTTAGATAACTTAGCCTGATTTCGGAGGTACCTCAATGATTTATGGTCAATATATATGACAAATTCTCTCAGCAATAAATAATGTTACCATACTTACATTGCTCGAATCAGTGCCAAAAGTTCCTTATCATATACGGAGTAATTCGGCTGTGGTCCTTAGAGCTTCTTACTGTAGAAGGCAATTGGCCAGCCTTCCTACATTAGGACAGCGCCTGTTCCAATGATCGATGCGTCGTATTCCAGCTCAAAGATTTTGTCGAAGTCAAGCAATACTAACACCGAGGCGGAGGTTAACCTTTCTTTTATCTCGGCAAAACTTCTTTCCTCCTTTTCTCCCTATCGAAAGTCAACATTCTTCTTTGTTAGCTCGGTAAGTGGTGCGGTGATGGTACTGAAATTCTTGATAAACCTTTTGTAAAATGTAGCTAATCCGTGGAAACTTCTCATGTTGGCACAAGTAGTAAGAGTCGGCCACTGGACAATTGCTTAGATCTTTTCATCATCAACTCGTAAGCTTCCTCTACCGATTACATAGCTTAAGAATACCACTTCCTCCTAGCAAAAGTAACATTTCTTCAAATTGCTGAATACTCTCTCGACACGAAGGATATCCAAGACTGCTCTGAGATGTTTACAGTGACTTGGCATGTCCGTACTGTAGACAAGGATATCATCAAAGTATACCACAACACACTTCCCTATGAGATGTCTCAGTACATGGTTCATAAGTTGCATGAAAGTGCTTGAAGCATTCAACAAGTTGAAGAGCATGACCATCCATTCGAAAAGTTCATGTTGAGTCTTGAACGCAGTCTTCCATTCGTCACCTAGTCTCATGCGAATTTGATGGTAGTTAGATTTAAGATCAATCTTGCTAAAAATCTTGGCTCTACTCAATTCATCCAACGTATCTTCTAGCCTTGGGATCGGATACCTGTATTTAATCGTAATCTTGTTCATAGTTCGGTTGTCTACATACATCTACCAGGTTCCATCCTTCTTCGGCACTAGAAGTGCAAGCACAATACAAGGGCTGAGACTCTCTCTAACATATCCTCTCTCCAGCAACTCATTAACTTGATGTTGGAGTTCAGAAACTTGCTTGGAATTCATCTGATAAGTTAGTTTATTCGGTAATTCAGCACCGGATACTAGGTTAATACAGTGCTCTATGTCTCGAGTTAGGGGCAACCCTTCAGCTAACTATTCTGGGAACAAGTCAGCATATTCATTTAACAACTCCTTGACCTCCTGAGGTAACTCACCCTACTCCTTCATTTCCAGTAATCGCCTGACCAACATGAGGGTCGACTCATTAACATTGATAGCATCTTGGAGCTTAGCTCTACTCATCATCGGAGCCTTCTTTGATCCGTGATAAAAGCATATTTTTCATGTTTTAAAGTGAAAATTAAGATATAATTATTATTAATTTTATAGAAATCATTAAGAAATGATACTTAATTATTTTCATTTAGACATTTCAAGAATTAGAGGATTCAAGAGTAGAATTACAGATGATTTAGAGGAATTTTAAGCAAAGGAACGAAATTCGAATCAACACGTGTAAGTTGAAAATGAAGGCAGCCGGCCTACAACTTATACAGGCGACCTTTGATGTCTATGCTACCGGCCCTTGATGTTTACACCACCAGCCCTTGATGTTTACACTACTGGCCTACAAGTTGGCCTTACACTTACACTGTCGACATTCATGAAAAAAGAGTGTTACATAAGTCAACCTTAATTTTTATTATAAATAGCTTATGTTTCATCATTTAAGGGGATTTTGAACAAAATTTCCTTAAACTTAGAGAGTTGTAAAATAGTCTTTAGTTAGTTCTTGAAGAATTCTTCGGGAGAATTACTTGGATCATTGAGAAGAATTTGCTTTTGCTATGGAAACCAAGTTGAAGTTGTAATTGAAGATTATTTTTTTTTAAATACAGAATTGGTGACATCTATTTCAATTATTTTTATGCAATTCTATGAATTACTTATGATTTCAATTATGAATTTCTTTGCAATTTCAATTAGTATTTGTGTTTTTATTTCCAAATCCATGGCTGGTTAAATTTATTTGTGGGAATTGATGAAATCCTAGATAGTTACGATGATGATTGTATTCATGTTATAGGATTAAGAGATATATGGATGATTCATGATTGCAATTTATATGATTTCGATTATAGTTGTTCAATTGATTATAATTGTTAGAAACCCTAATGATACGAGAGTTGATATAGGGTTTGTTAGAAATTCTTAGTTGATTTAATTAATCAATGTGGAAGCAAAGGTAATTAAATTAATTAAAAATTATCTAGAAATTAATGCAATGTTCGATGACTAATTATTCACTAAGACATTAAGAATAATTGATTTAGGACATTAGACAATCATAGTATCTGAAAATATATGATTGTTATTTTGGAGTCTATTGTTAATTGGAAGATGCAGGAACTGACTCATTAATTAGGAGTTTAAATCCTTAGGTTTTAAGGTATAATAATTTCACTTGAATGATCATATAGCTATTAATCCATACAACAAAATAACAATTTGATTAGCATAATTTAGGGTGGATTCTGTTTTCTCACAATTCTCAATTGATTGCTTAATTTTAGATTTTTCATAGTTTTTTTCTTTTCAATAGTTTTTTAGAGTAATTATTAGATTAATTCATTTAATTTTGATTGCTTGAGTATTGATAAGAACTAGCATAGGATTAGTAATTTCTTAGTCCTCGAGTGATCGACAACCTTACTTTCTCTAGAAAGTATACTAGGTTATATATATAAATAAATCGCGAATACTTCAGCAAGTATATTAGGTTGGAATCAAGTAACATAGAGAAAGTAAGGTTATCGATCACTTGTATATATATATATATATAAATAAATCGCGAATACTTCAGCAAGTATACTATATATATATATTAAGTGAATCAATCCGCGAGCTAGTTTCGTCTATAACTTATTAACTTCTCTCGGTGGTAATAGATTCAGCTTGATCTTCCGGTCATCCATCTCGAACATATACGTGTTTATATAATCGTCATATATAACTCTCCTATAAAAAAACTACGGCCTACTTAGCAACATGTAGGAAGTGCACATAGGCAGTACGTTACAGAGAATCTGGTCAAAGTAATTCCCTATAGTAATCGACAGCAGTATTTGTCGAGTGACATGTAATGCTCCTTTCTCACTCAATAGTGCAATTTGTACGGCCTCAGATATGCAACAATCGACGACTTTAGTTTTGAAACAAGATTTGCTAATACCACATTAGTGCAACTTCCACTATCCACGATGAGGACGCACATTCGATCATTCACTTTGTAGGTGGTATGGAACAAATTTTCTCTCTGCTTCTCCTCTTGTGAGGGTTTTATGTTTATAGTGCGTCGGATAACCATGAGTAACTGATCTAAGTCTTCAAGAAGCACGTCCTCCTTAATCAGCTCTTTCTCGGTAGGAACCTCCTCCTCCTCGGGTTCCTCATACGTACTCTTCACTTCCAGCTTTAGGATATCTCCCTTGATGACCATCGTTCATCGATTTAGGCACTGAGTAGTCATTTGTCCGAACCCCTAGCACTTAAAGCACTTGATCAGCTTGATACTCGACTGAGCTCGGTAACTTGCTTGTCTTGTTTGACTGGTCGACTATAAGCCCTAAAGCTAAGCCAAGTAACCGTAAGATTGAACTTAGAACTCAAGGTTTAGGGCGATCGGTTAAAGGATCCGATCAAACCCAAATTATAAACTATTGAGAGAAATATTAGTAAAAATAACCCCGTAAACTTAAATTTAAGAAAATAAGTAGTAAAATATGAGACTATAAAATTTTCAAATTTTAAGCATAATAATTGCTAATTACCGAAAAGACGAAAAGTGTAATCTAATAACTAATAAATTACTAAAGATAGATTATATGTATACTAAAAATTTTAGAATGTCCAAAATAATAATTAGGAATTTTCACGTATACCCCACATGTATTTACGTGTAGATAAAAATACGCAAAATTACCTAAATTGGCTAAAAACTAAGTAAATAATTAAAGAAAATTATAAATTAATTATGGAAAAATCAGAAAAAAAAATCAGATGAGGATAAGATGATCTAAATCAGGTCGTGGCAGGTCTAGATCTGTAAAAGAAAAATCAACCAATAAAAATTAGATAACATAAAAGTCAAAAATTAAGGAAAATGGGCAAAGTCTTGTCAAATTAATGCATATTAATTACACCAAACGTCTATAAATAAGGGAAAATTTTTCAGAAGTCATTTGGACAGTTTAGCATTTGGGAAAAATAGGAACACTGAAAAAATCGAGAGAAAATCCAGAAAATAAAAAAAGAAAAGAAAACTGTACAGATTGGGTAAGTGAACCAAACCCACCACTCACCACCACCTAGGACCGAGTCACCACCACCACCCTACACTAGACCCACCATCTGGACCGGCCGACAACCTTGGACCGGGTTTGGACGGCCAGAAATCTTCGAACCGGTTAGTCTCTTATTTACCCTAATTTTTGAATAATTTTGTAAAATTAGTTATTTTGCCTAGAAAATTATGAAACTTGTTATTCTGAGGTTTTATTGTATATAGATTTAGGGAAAAATATTTATTTAGTTTAATTACATCTGAAAATATAGGGTCCTTAACAAATTATTCAAAACCGAGCATGATTAGAACGGAAAATAAATAGGCTTAGGAGTGTAGTTTGGAGCTCAATTTTTTTCTATAGGATGCTCACATGATGTAGAACAGTGCTATGAAGCTATTATTTTTAAATTAATTTTCAAAATTTTTAAGTTAATTTTTAGCCCTAAAATGATGGAAAAATTGGGTGATTTGGGGTTAATTAGGTTATTAAGATATTAATTACTGATTTAGATATTAATTAGATGTTTAGGGATGTTAATCTTTGAAGTGGAACCCTAATCCTAACCTTTGGAGTATTAAGTATGGTGAATTTAGGAAATTAGGTAATTAATATAAGAAATTAGTAATATGTGAAATTGTAAATTAATAAATCTAAAAAATAGGGTTATTTAGATAATATTATAATAGAAATAAAAATAATAATAATAAATCTGAAATAACATTTAATTTTAAGTAAATGTCTCAAAATGTAAGATTTTTACACATCGGGAATAAATCCGATACCTCAGTTAGGGTTAGCGTGTACCGAATAGTTTAGAATACCAAATTACGACCCAATAGGATATTTAGACACTTGAGCTTAATGTGATTAATTTCACATTAGGATTCGAGCATATTTAAGGCTTAGGAATCAAAATTTAAAATCTCATTTAGGATCCGAACATCGAAATAGAGTACAACGAATCATTAGGACATAATGGGTATACACGAAAAAAATGAGTTAAAATATAGCTTAGAATATGAAACCATAAATTATAAGTACTAAAAAAACTTATTTGTATTATAGGATACCCAGAGACACATTAGCTTGCAATTAAGGAATCGAGCGATCGAGCAATTTCAAGTAAGTTGGGTTATTGCTTATTGTAATAGAGTACTAGTTTTGTAGTACTCGGAGACTTAGGCTTGTATATGATTGTGGTTGTAAGTAGTTTACGCATGTGTTTGATGTATCTAAATTCGTGCTAAAACTTGTATTGTGAGTGATTTGTGACTGATTGAATTGGTATGAAATTGCTTGAACACTCTAAACGGAATTTAATCTTAGTCGACCCTAATAACAAAAAATGTCATGCATTGTAACTCGTTAGGAGATCATAGGATTCTCCAACCAAATACCGACCCCTTCGAAAGAGATAGTGCAGAATTGCAAAATGGTCCCTTCTTCATCTTCAGTCGAACTAAGTGATAAGAGAGGAGGTTGTGGTGGGGGTGAAGTCAATGGTTCGAAGGTAGTCGAGGGAAGAGCGAGGTCTCCATTGCACAAGCCTGGGTTTGGTTGTGAGCTGCTGCATAACATGGAACTCCTCGATCGGATTGGAGCGGGTAAAATTTCTTTGATTTCACAACGGACCGGACTACGTTATGCGATGACACTTGATTGTTGCATTGCATGAAAATAATTGTTGATAACCCTATTTGTGCTTGTATGCATTTATGAGTCTCCAATTCAACTTACTGAGCTGTAGTTGCTCATACCCTTATAGATCCTTTTGCAGGTTTTGATTTTTGAACACTTCAAGTACTATGCTGCCCTACAATTACCCAGAGGTTAGTCCTTTTGAAGCTAGGGGTGTGAGGATCAAGTTACTTAGTATAATGTGTAACTAGACTGACCTTGTAGTTAAAGATTAAAGACTAATAGTTATTCTGTAAATTAGTAAACTGTGGTGATTATGTAAAACTTCCTGGGAAGCTCTGTGGACTTACTTATAATTATCTATGTTTATTAGAAATTTGTAATATTTATCATAATTGTAGTATAATTGTTAATCGGACTGTTTACTTCAAAGTGAGGAGTCATCGACGCCTTGTGTAGATCATATCTATGGTAGCCATTGTGAGGCCAGTTATTATCATAGAATGGTTTACACGGCGGGACTGTTGCGACTCTGCGACTTTGGGGCGTAACATCGACAACCTCATTAGTACTCGACTTCTTTCTTGCCTCTTTACTCGCTGGGCAATCCTAACAGTGTCATCCATTGTATCTAATCATTGGATCTCCACAACATCTTGAATGTCTCCTCTTAACCTAATAACAAACCTTTAGATTGTTCGAGTTAGTGGTTCCTCCACTTCACACGCATCATAAGCATTTGAAATTCTTGAACATACTTGTTAACAGTTTAGCCTCCTTATCTCAGCTCCTGAAACCGAGTGAAAGTATCTCGAAGGTATGTTTCAGGCACGAATCTGTTTCTAAGCACTCTCTTCATCTCGGGACAAGTGTGAATCTCTCGATACTCCTCTTATCTACTCATGGCTTGAAAATTCTTCTACCACATGGCGACATAACTGGAGAACTCAATAGCAGTAGTTCTCACCTTCTTGTAATTTTCATACCGATAATAATTAAACATATGCTCCACCTTCTCTTCCCACTCTAGATATTCATCAGTATTCCTAGATCTATTGAAACTCGGAATACGAAGCTTCACATGGTCAGATGCTCTGGGGATTCGTACATACTCCTCTTCAAAATACTCTTCTTCCTCTTCATCAAGCTCTCTCAAATCTATCATTTTCCTTACTCATCTGCCAACTCCTCCTCTTCGAATGGGTTGAGCTAAGTTCTAACCTCTAATAGGTTGAGCAACTTGTGGAGTGTTTTGTATAACCTTAGTAGGTCAGTAAGACAGCGCATGAGCAACTCGAATCAAATCTACTAAGAGGTTAGTTACATCATCAAGTCTCCTGCCAGTGCTTCTAGGAGTTCCTTGAGATTGTCATCCATGGTGGATAACTTTACTATCATCACCAGTACCAACATTCATACTTAAGTCCATCATTTTTCCTCACAGATTCAAAGCTCAAATAAACACTTGGGAAGTTAACAGTTAACAACACCGCAGTCAAAGAACATAGTAACTTGCTCTATTTCATACACGTAAAATAGTATATAATAGAACTTCAAGAATAACTACTATAGTTCACACCAACAACAAACAAGGCCAGTTATTAGATGGGTCCAAACTCGCAGAAATCTCAAAAAAGGATTAATGGGAAAAAATGCGAAAGGGCAAAAACAAATAAAGAATGAAATGATGAACAAAACCCGCGAATAGCTCCAGAGGATATGACGTATCAATGGAACTTCCGAAAACTCACAATACAGTTCGATATGACTTACGAATTAGTCTGGTGAGGTTACTCGCCACTTATCCTTACTTAAGGGAAATAATAAGAGTGATGTTGAGTGTAAACAAATAGTGTTTACACAAAGAAGAAAAAGTACTTAAAGAGTATATTAAGAATGATCCGATGTTATCATAATTACAAGTATAAAGGGTATTTATAGCCATAAGTTAGGGCAACTTACCTAAAAAAGAAAAAACAAAAAAGGTATATCCTAAAGAAGTAATGTACAAGATACAAAAGGGTAAAAATGAATATATAAGAAAAACAATCATTGGTGTAATGGATTCTACACATGATACTGTACACGTGGCGATGCTATATTAGCAAGTTTGTTAGAAAATGTAGACAAAAAGTATGGACAGATGGGCTTATCCGAGTAGGGATGACTTAGTCAGTCTAGACTTTCTCTCTCAACAAGGAAGATGCCTAATAATTGGTCAACTTGGCATTAAAGAGTAATCATTAACTTGGCATATTGCAGAAAAATGGGTGGTCATACGGCATGGCATGAATGGTGACTTGGCAAGGAAGTACTTGGCCTCGGTAGGGGTTGGTTAGAATAGAAGGATTCGTCATGCTAATCCCTCTAGTCTTTAAGCTCAGCTGCAAGTTAGAGGTTCGGTAGCCTGATTCCCATCAACATTATTCTATAATAATTCTTTACTTTTCCATACAATGGATTTCTTGCCATTTTTACCCTTTTAAGAATGTTTTAGGAATCTTTTATACATTATTCCTTTTTGTCTTTTTCTCACTTAGTGTAATCCTAGTTGATGTCATATAAATACCTCACTTCCTTATACGTAGACATCATACTTCACTAACTAAATATAGACATTACCCTTTTGAGATCACTTAGCCATGTCTTCTCTTATCATTTAGCTCTTATCTGGCTCCTTTAGCAAGAGTTAATAGTGAGTGGCCTTAATAGTATATTCGTGCATCATATCAAGTGTTAGGATTAGGTTGAATGTGATCTACTAGTGTATCATATCCAGTTGGTAGCCATTTAAATTTGCTAACCCCATTTTATTTTTCTTATTTCTATTTGTTATGGTACGGCCTCCATGTATACAACTTTAGAGATGTATCAACAAGTTATAAGCTCTACAACGGCACTTGAATGGTTATGCTTATTGTCGTGCCCTGAAGAGGCAGAGTCGAAATAGTTTCGCTGTGTAAACCATTCTAAGATAAAAGTTGGCTTTACAACCTATAAGCCCTAAAGCCAAGCCAAGCCAAGTAACCATAGGTTTGAGCTTAAAACCCAAGGTTTAGGGCGATCGGCTAAAAGAATCGATTAAACTCAAATTATAAACTATTTAGCAAAATACCAGTAAAAATGACCCTGTAAACTAAAATTTAAGAAAGTAAGTAGTAAAATAGGAGACTATAAAATTTTCAAATTTTAAGCATAATAACTGCTAATTACCGAAAAGGCAAAAAGTGTAATATAATAACTAATAAATTAGTAGAGATAGATTATATGTATACTAAAAATTTTAGAATGACCAAAATAATATTTAGGAATGTTCATGTGTACCCTACATTTATTTACGTGTAGATAAAAATACGCGTAATTACTAAAATTGGCCGAAAACTAAGTAAATAATTAAAGAAAAATACAAAATAATTATAAAAAAAATCAGAAGAAGATAACTGCAACAAGATCAGGTCGTGGACTGAAAAGAAAAAAATAACCAATAAGAATTTGACAAACAAAAAGCCAAAAATCAAGGAAATGGGGCAAAATCCCATCAAATTAATGCACATTAATTACTACATTTGTCTATAAATAAGGAAAAAATTCTCAGAAGTTATTTGGCTAGTTTGTGATCTGAGAAAAATCGAAACACAAAAAAAAATCGAGAGAAATTCCAGAAAAAAAAAAAGAAAACTGTGCAGATTAGCAAAGTGAACTAAAACCACCACCCACTACCACTTGGGACCGAACCACCACCACCACCCTACACTAGAACCACCGCCTGGACCGGCTGACAGCCTTGGACTGGGTTTGGACGGCCAGAAAGCTTCGAACCGGTTAGTCATTTATTCACCCCGATTTTTGTATAATTTTGTAAAATTAGTTATTTTACCCAGAAAATTATGAAACTTGTTATTCTGAGGTTTTATTGTATGTAGATTTAGGGAAAAATATTGATTTAGTTTAATTATGTCTGGAAATATAGGGTCCTTAACAAATTGTTTAAAACCGAGCATGATTAAACCGGAAATTAAATAAGCTTAGAGATGTAGTTTGGGGCTCAAAATTTTTCTGTAAGATTCTCATATGATATAGAACAGTGCTATGAAGCCATTTTTTTTTAAATTAATTTTCAAAAATTTTAAGTTAATTTTTAGCCCTAAAATGATGGTAAAATTGGGTGATTTAAGATTAATTAGGTGATTAGGATGTTAATTATTGATTTGGATCTTAATTAGATGTTTAAGGAAGTTAATCTCTGCAGTGGAACCCTAATCCTAGCCTTTAGGTACTAAGTATGGTTAATTAGGGAAATTAGGTAAAGAATATAAAAAATTAAGAATATGTGAAAATGTAAATTAATAAATCTAAAAAAATAAAGTTATTTAGATAATATTATAATTGAAATCAGAAAAATAATAAATCTGAAATAATATTTAATTTTAAGTAAATATCTCAAAATGTAAGATTTTTACACATCGGGAATAAATCCGATACCTCAATTAGGGTTAGCGTGTACCGAATAGTTTAGAATACCAAAATTACGACCCAATAGGATATTTGAATACCCGAGCATAAGGTGATTAATGTCACATTGGGATTCGAGCTTAATTACGACTTAGGAATTAAAACTAGAATCTAATTTAGGAACCGAACCCCGAAATAGAATACAACGAATTATTAATACATTGTAGGTATACATGAGGAAAATGAGTTACATTATAAATTAGAATAAGAATCCATAAAATATAAGTACTAAGAGAACCTATTTGTATTATAGGACACCCAGAAACAAATCAACTCACAACTAGAGGATCGAGCGATTGAGCAAATTCAGGTAAGTTGGGTTATTGCTTATTGTAATAGAGTACTAGTTTTGTAGTACTCGGAGACTTAGGCTTGTATATGATTGTGATTGTAAATAGTTTGCGATTGTAAATAGTTTGCGCATGTGCTTGATGTATCTGAATTCGTGCTGGAATTTGTACTGTGAATGATTTTGTGACTGATTGACTTGGTATGAACTTGTTGAACACCCTAACCGGAATTTAATTTTAGTCGACCCTAATAACCAAAAATATCATGCATTGCAACCCGTTAGGGGATCATAGGACTCTCCAACCAAATACCGACCCCTTCAAAAGGGGTAGCGCAGGATTGCAAAATGGTCCCTTCTTCATCCTCAGTCGAACTAAGTGACAGGAGAGGAGGTCGCGGCGAGGGTGAAGTCAATGGTTCGAAGGTAATCGCGGGAGGAGCGAGGTCTCCATTGCACAAGCCTGGGTTTGGTTGTGAGTTGCTACATAACATGGAACTCTTCAACCCGGATTGAAGCGGGTGAAATTTCTTTGATTTCACAACGGACCGGACTACATTGTGCGATGACACTTGATTGTTGCATTACATGAAAATAATTATTTGTTAACCTTGTTTGTGCTTATATGCATTCATGAGTCTCCAATTCAACTTACTGAGCTGTAGTTGCTCATACCCTTATAGATCCTTTTGCAGGTTCTGATTTGTAATCTCTTCAAGTACTATGCCGCCCTACAATTATCCAGAGGTTAGTCCTTTTGAAGCCAGGGGTGTGAGGATCAAGTTATTTAGCATAATGTGTAACTAGACTGACCTTGTAGTTAAAGGTTGAAGACTATTAGTTATTCTGTAAATTAGTAAACTGTAGTTATTATGTAAAACTTCTTGGGAAGCTCTGTGGACTTATTTATAATTATCTATGTTTTATAGAACTTTGTGATAATTATCATAATTGTTGTATAATCATTAATCGAACTGTTTACTTCAAAGCGAGGAGTCGTCGATGCCTTGTGTAAATTATCTCTATGGTAGGCACTGTGAGGCCAGTTACTATCATAGAATGGTTTATACGGCGGGACTGTTGCGACTTTGCGACTTCGGGGTGTAACACAACCGCTATTCTAAACCTGATCTACATAAGGCGTCCATGATTAACCTGCTTTGAAGTAAACAGTTTGTAATTTAAATAAATCATTTACCTAAGAAAGTGAGAAAATATATATATACATTATAATTCAGTTATTACAATTAGCATTTATAATGTTTCACAGTAATATATTTCCTAATTATTACATTATTCGGAAATGAAAAATTTTTAAATAAAAGCTTAGACCTTAAAAATATATGTTTATTCTTCAAATATTTTTCCTCGCTTCCTAGGATTCAGCAGTTGCTAGCTTCAGAGTAGTTGTAAGCCACTTTTTAGCCAGCACCTGCACGATGTCTATAGGGATGTGAACAACCACAGTTCAGTAAATTAGGATAGAGGACTTAAAACTATACCATAAACATAACAAAGTTATTAACCAATTTATTATGTGCAATGCATGTTCAAGCAAATGCCATTGCACGACGTGTCGTGAGATTAGAGAAATTGTGCCTGCTCTAATTCGGGTTGAAGAGTTGCCGTTAATGCAACAGTTTATGATCAAACCCAGACTTATGCAATGGAGACACCGCTTCTCCCGCGACTACCTTCAAACCATTGACTTCACCCTCACCGTGACCTCCTTACCTGTCACTTAGTTTGACTAAGGATAAAGAATGGACCCTTATGTAATCTCGCGCTATCCCTTTTGAAGGGGTCGGTATTTGGCCGGAGAATACTAGGTTTCCCCTAATAGGTTGCCATGCAAGTCCGATTATGATTACAAGTCGTATATTTGATTAGGTCTAATTTAAGGCGATCAATCATTTCATACAAATTACACAATACAAGCTAGAATAACAAACAGAATCATAGCATCGCTCATAATCAAGCACATACACACAATAGACTATCTAACAAGTACAACCAAGCATAATCTCAAGCCTCCAAAATACAGCATCGTATTAATCCTAACTTACCTCGACTCTTCGCTCACTCGCTCGAGGTCCGACTCACTCAGGCCATCGCTGATTATCTCTATAACACAAACGTGGTTTCGGTTTTTCATATAACTATTATAGATTTGTTTTATCCTATAACGCTTACTGTTATGTTTTGTTTAGGGTTTAATATACCTAATTATCTAGGTCTTAAGTCTTTTACAATTATTCTAGGTTTGGGGTTAGATTTGGGTTCAGTTTCCGCATCGTTTTCTAAATTAGGTTATAGTTCGATTTCTAAATACTGCTTTATACCTGAACCCTAGAAACTTATTTTAACTTCGAACGTTCAACCTCACAGCCAAATAAACTTAAGAACTTTACAAAAGTCTTAAAAGATTGAGCTTCACGCAAAAGAACCGTGTTCTTATATGTTGAAGCTAGACAGCATAGCGTGGATTGTTAAGTTTTCATGAGCCCATAGCCCATGCTTATAAATAAGCCCACTTACACGTGCTTTCATTGATGGAAGATAAGTACAACTTTATTGCTACCATTTGTGATTTATCCATTATTTATCCTCTGAGATAAATGGTTTGTGCGTTGCCTTGTGCTAATTTGTCGTTAATGTTCAAGTTTAATTCATGTTTCTTGTATTAAGCTATATTTATCTATGTGTTGCTCTATGACCTAAACTTTAGCGAACTTGATAATGAAAAATATCGATTATTTGACACTTATAATTATTTATTCAATTTTTAGACGATTTATTGCTACCTCCTATAGAGATAAGTACGAGAACCCAAAGACAGATCAAAGTTAAAGAAACGCCTTCCGTTAGCCTATATGAGTATAATTTGCTAATGGGTTACTCCTCCATATCTCTAAACCTTATACATAATGGGTGACGAGCAAATCATAAAGCACTAATCCCTAAGCCTTATATTTAACGGACTACAAGAAAAGGGTATCCTTAGATTTCTAAGTCTTAAGAAAGGACAACGAGATGTAAAACCTTAAGTTCTTTTAACAGTAACATGCATGGTAGCTATAAATCCTCTTAAGGATGATGAGTTAGTATGTATCTCTAAGTCCCTGGTTGACAATGAGAATAACGCTCTAAGTTTAATGAATAGACAATGAGCCACCCAGAAGCCTTAAGCTATCAAATAGCAATGAGTAAAATACTCTATGATGTAGACCGAAAGCCAATAATAGATAAGGTTGGCCGTAGGGTTGGATCTAAACTTACTGAAAGCTTGAAAGGAGTAATGGGGAATGATGCGAAAGAATAGAAAAGAAAAGTATAAGCAAGCCCACAAAGGATATAATGTACCAAAGGAATTTTTGATGATTCATGGCACAGCTCGATATGAAGTACGAGTTGGTCTTGCCAACTAGTCTTGCTTAAGAGATATGATAAGAGTGAAATAAAGTAAATAAGCTAACGAGAGCAATGTTCACAAAGGGGAAAATTCAGCATATTGATGATAATAATAATGATTACGGCTACATGTACAGGGTGTATTTATACTTGAGAAATTAGGACAACTTACCTAAAAATGAAAAACATAAAAATGGTAGTATCCAAAAGAAGTAATGTATAAGAAATCCAAAAGGGTAAAAATAAATATTCATGAAAAAGGTAATAATCGAATGTAACAAATTCTCTAAGTGGGTCTAGATACGTAGTAGCGGTGCATTAGCAGAGTTTAGATATTTTAAATAATTTCACATATTTTTACCTATATGTAAATACATATATAGTATAAATAGATACTTCTAAATATTATTTATGTTATGTTATGATTTTTAGTATATATATAATTTATCTCTATTAATTTATTAATTATTGAAATTTATTTTACGTATTTTCAATAAATAAAAAGTAATATGCTTATAATATTTAATTATTTTATTACTTATTTTCCTAAATCTAAATTGATGGGATTACTTTTGCTAATATTTCTAGCTTCGTCATAAAATTTAAGCTCGATTAAATAGCTTATCTAATCACTTTAAATTTTACATACCAACTCTTGAGTACTTGACTGCGAGGCTTATAGAGTGATACTACCTAAAGCACCTAAATTGCTCGACCTTCATATTTTTTTCCAATTAACCTGCAAACCATAAGACATTGAGGTGGCATGTTCTATTATGTACCTAATCCAAACTTCACTAAATCCTAGTTTTGATTGGACAACTTTAAGAATATCCCATTTCACCTAGCACGGGCCTTGTTTATATCTAGTTGAATGACACAAAAAAATGTTTGTTTTTATCTTGCTTGGACTTAGAAAGTGGAATGGCTTAAGTTGGTGGACTAAGATTTTAGATATGAATTTGAAGGTGAAGTAACAAATTCTAATAAGATTGAAGTGACTTAATTCTTAGGGAAGGCTACTTTATAATGAGCACAATATTAGGCAAAGAGGAATAAGACCTATCGAGAAGAAGACACCAGAGTAGCCATCTAGACCCAAAACTTTTTAAAACTCTTAACTAACCTCTAACTCTACATTCATGCCATCACTCATTAATAATAATGCTAGGAATCAATATTAGAGTTCTTTTCCAATTTCTCTAACCATTGGACTTGAATAAATCTCTATAGAAGCTGCTAAAGCATCATATTATATCTTCTTCATCCTCAATTTATTAGTCATATTCATTTTTTATTCACAGGATTTTATTGCTTTGTGTGTATACTGGTTCTCATTTGCTTAAATATGGTAATTTTTTATCAAACTTTTTGGATTTCTACCATGGTATTTAGAAAGAAGATTAAACACTACTCTTTTGATAGAAAACTACAGCGTTTTAATTTAAAAGCCGAGGTAATAAGATGGCCATCCAATAGGGTTTTTCTTCTAAGAATCAAGAATCACTATCTTGTATCCATCCGAGATGGTATATGTGTCTACTATCAAAGCAATATGATTTGACCTAACCAATCCACTATGTAGGATCAGAGTTTTGGGATATCTATGGATTTACAAATACCGCTACTCGAAATGTTTACAGGAGGGACATAAATTCATTTCCAAAACACAATCTTCTACCAATTATTACAAGTTTATTGGATTTATTTTTTGTTTCCATTATGAACACCATGTGGGGTTATGCTTATGTATAAGGTTTCTCAAGTGTTTAAATGTTAAGGATGATCTTAGTTCACGATAGTTCTAGCTCATAATAATCTTAAACCTTGGGTAGCTAATTGTGGCTAACCATTATAGTTGCTATATGATATGTTTAGGGTAGATTCCTTGTAACATATTTCTTAGGCCACCTTCATCTTTACTTGATGTGTTTCTATAAGTATGAGTGACGTATAAAAAATGCGACCTTATGGTTGTTAAATTAGTAAGTTAATTGATACAGTTGAATGAGTTTATAGTTTTATAAGATTTTTTTTTCAATTACAATGAATATAAAATTATTTATGTGTGGACTTATAGTAAACTTCAAATGAAAACACTAAAATCAACAATTTGCGAGTTTGTTGTCACTTCTAACCAATTTTATAGTTTTATTTGGATTTTTTTTATCTATATTTTATTTTTATTTAATTTGTATCAATTTGAAATTTAGTGTTTAAAAAACTGTTGTATCTATATTTTATCCCTTATTTTTTTTTTATAATTATGACAAAGATGGTGATTGAAGTGTCATAATTTAGAAATAAAAATTAGCGTACTTTTAAGAGAAAATATTTAAAAAATATATATTTTATGTATTGAAATGATTATTTTAATTTATATTTTTGTAAATATAAATAAAACAAAAGGTAAATAAATTTAATTTTATTAGAATTTATTGGGATTTAATTTTAGAAAAATAGTATATATGAGATTATATTTTTATATTTTTGATGTTTTATTTTTATATAACCTAAGATTCAAGTAAATATAATAAGACGGAAAAAAGATAAATGCAAAAGAGCTTATATCTTGTTTTGGTTTGTATCTATTAGACCATCAAAATTAAAAGAATAATTGGATTTGGACAATTGAAAATAAAATGTGATGACCCATAAAATAGTATATGGGAAAATTAATAAATCATTACTTAATATCTTTTTATACTAGTTAAATAGATATTGGTTGATTTACTCAGAATCATAAATAGTCATTTGTAATGATCATTTGGTATTATTTGGGGAGGTCACTTCATGTCTTTGATGTTATGGTGATGGGGCCCAGCCCAACCCCCAATCAGAAATATACATATATATATATATATATATATATTTGCGGCAAATTGCATCATTATCGAGAGATTAGACTAAATCAAAACACTACACACCATGGAAAATATAATTATTAAAATAAAAGGGAGCGACAGCCAAAATGGTTGGTTTTGTACACGAAAAAGGCAAAAAGTGGTATCCGGTAGTACACAAATCGTCAAATCTAGTGGGGTCCACATAGTTCCACTCCCAGTTCACGCGTGCTTTAGATCCAACGGTCCAGATTGCATCCGCAATAGACGGAAAGCATTTCCGAGGCCCTCGATCCAACGGCCAATATCCTCCTTGTTTGACTTCCTCTAGTCGGAAACCTTCCCCGTCTAAAATCACACCAAACCCTCCCTCACCTATTCAAGCCTCCTGTAGATACACTTCCCCTTTTTTATTTTAATTTTATTTTTATAAACAAAAAGTATTTCTCTCCATTTAATTTATCAGTGTGAGCTTGGGAAGAACTTAAATAAGCTATATAATATATCATGAAAATCTAGTGCAGTAACTTGGTTGCGAAAATTCATGAAATAATAGATTTACTACCACGTTGAATTATTTTTTCAATTGGGATAAAAGGTTGCTTTCATTTTTTTTCTTAATAAAAATAAAAAAACAAGTTTAAATTCGATTTACCATGTAAATATATGAAAGCATTCAATTGATAGTTTTCTATATATATTTATCCACCCACAAGAAATATCATTTTATTTACATTAATCAATATATATGTAAATAGCTTACAGCAAACAGCTTAAACAATCATTGATTGCAAAAGAAAAACAAAGATTTGTATCATATATGAATTAAGCGAGAATTTGTTATTTTTATGATCAAATCTAAAACTAAAATATTACATGGGATATTTTTGATGTTATATGGTAATTTATCATTTTTTTTTATTTTATAACTATATTAATTATCATTGACTTGTATGGTAGATTTTTTTCCCATCTTTAATTTATATCCTCTTTTTTCAAAATTATATATCAAAATTCCTCCCATTTATTTTCGGTTTGTTAAAGTTAATATAATATTTACAAAAAAAATATCTTAAAGCAACTAACAAGCAAGTATAAGTAAATATATAATTTTTTTTCATTTTTTAATCTTTTTCTTAAGCTTAAAAAGTTACAAAACCAGTATGAATAATAACATAATTATTAATCCCTGCTTTTATTTGATTGTTTTCATCAATATATATATACACACATATATAGACCAAGTGAAAAAGGACTAGAAAAAATAATAATAACAATAAAAAGAAAGAAATAATAAATTAATAATAATATCATATCACAAATAAATAAAGTAATGGGGGAAACATATCCCACTAAAACTCAGAAACAACACAAAACACACGCTTCTCTCTCTTTGCTGTATGTTTCTCTCTCCTCTCTAAAATCTTCTGCTTTCTTTACCATCTCTCATACTCAAAACTCCATTCCAGAAAGTAGTCGAAGAAGAAGATCTCAGCAACACAACAATCTAGTATTTTGATTTTAGATCTGTCCTTCTTTCCCAGAAATAAAGCCTTCAGGTTTGCTTCACTTGTCTCCTTCTGCACTTACTTTTGATTTCCTTTCCTGTCTCATCTCTTTTTTCTAATTTTACTATATTTCATTATAATTTGATGCTGTCTTTCACTACTTACGCTTGGTTCTTTGATATATATATATATATGTATGTATGTATGTATGTGTGCGTGTGTGTTTCTGTTTTCTTTTCTTTTATTTTCCCTTTTTTTTTTTTTCAGAATCTCCTGACATAGTATTGATCTTTATCAATTACTCTTATATTCGTGTTAGTTAATGAATATTCATTTTTTTTAATTTCTTGGTTTTATTATCATACATTCTGCTAATATTTGCCTTGGAGCGTTTGTTAATAACTATGTAATTCGTTGTTGTTGTTGTTTTCTTTCTTTCTTTCTTTTTTTTTTTCCTGAACAGGTCGATAATTATTTCACGAGATTTCATATATTTGAAATTTTCTGCTAAATAGATTAATAAAACTTGCTTTAGTTGCAAAAGTCCTATTAAACAATGCTAATTTACATATACGGTTCATTCATGGCAGCGTGCCTCCATCATAAAAGAAACATTTGTTGAGACAACTATCTACCGTGTGATTCTATGTTCAATTTTTCATTCGATGTGAAATCAAATTGTATCGGTTCATTTTGAGGATTCTTATGTATATTTTCCTTATGCGGTTGTTGATTTTGCAGTAAGTGGAGCTTGATCGTTGAAAACTTGGCATTTGCGAAGTGGATCAGCATGCCGTGGACTACCTATTTCTGTTGGAGCCGTGTTCGCATGGTGTTGTTCTTCTGGGTCATTCTGTAATTTGGATTAATTTCGGTGAGATTGCTTGTCTCTCTGCATTTTATTTCCCCTTTATTTAACGCTTATTATAGTTGTGATTTTTGATATTAGATGTTTAACTGATAGCTCTTTGCAAAAAATTGTGATGAGTCATTATAGCTCAAGCTCAATGCAAGTTTACATTTCGAATTTCAATTAGTGAAAGTCCTTAAATTGGGAACAGCAACTGGTGTTTTTCCCTTATTTATGATTCTTTGTTGATCGGTTGATGCTTTTTTGGCTAATCGGGTGTCTGTTCACTGTTCTAGGTAGTCTCAATTGTTTGCATACAAGTTTTCGAGCGTGCCAATTTAACACTTGTTGGAGTAGGAGTGAGAATGTATGTTGCAGTAACATTGAAAAAGTACAGGGCAGTTAAAGAAGTTGGGAAGATTAAAATGAGTGTTGGTGTAATCGTGTATTTCCAATCGCTGCAAGTTTGTCAGGTAAGCTTTCCTCTACCAATATTTGCATCTTTGCTTATGTTCTCGTGTTGTTTCGCATGTTGCTCTGTACACGCTGTTTCATGCTTCCTTTATCCCATTTCTACTTTCATTGTATATTCTTATGCATGGAGGACTTTCTAGTTTGCTTTTGCTGTTTACCGTTTGGCAAATCGATTTTTGCCTGAATCTTACTCTTCTATGCATGAAGGTTCTCTGCCTAAGTCGATATTGATTTGCATATATGCTCTGTGATAACTTAGCTACCTTAATCCATATAAGTAGTGTTATTGATTGTGATGTCATGCTAAGAAGTAAGAATCATGCAGCCTTAATGGAGAAAACATAAAACGAAAGAATCTATTGTTTGGATATTTGCTATATTAGATTAAAAACACGATATATTTTAATCAGCAGCTTTATTTATTAAATTATGCACTGCTCGTTTCAAGTCAAATTAATTTTCCTCATTGCACATGGACAAATGAAGAACGTCAGATATTAGATTTATGCACATATATACGTAGATGCTAAACTTGTGCACCTGAATAGCTATTAATATATAATGATTTCATGATAGAAATTGTTTTTTTCGGATTTCTCAATGTGAATTTCCTTAAGTTGAAGGATGATGTGTTATGTTAGATATACAAATACACTCTATATACTAAAGAGCTTGCTAAAAAATGCTGCAACATAAATACAGAAATTTTGCGGGACTGTACACTTAAAATACTAGCAATTCATGTCCACTTAACCGACGAAAAGGAGAGACCTCATACATTAATACTGGATTTCACCAGATGCCTATCTATCTTTTGTGCAGAGGTTGAATGTGGTTGTGCCATACTTCTTTTTTCTAGTTCTGTAGATAATGTTAGTCGTGCTGTTTTTAAAGATTTGAATATCTTCTTTGTTTTGCTACTTGATTCCATACAATTACTCCTGGTTTTTTCTTTGAAGCTGTTTCATTTAGTTTCTGTTCTCATTTCCACTTACAGGCTGAGTATTTCCGTCAGTTGCTTAAGCCTGTTACGTAGTATTGTTATTAAGGCCAGTGGCGTTGAGTTTGGGACTACATCAATTGTGTTCATTCTTAGGAAGGCAAATAAAAGCAAAAAGCTTCTTTGCCATGGTGAATGATGACTTAGCATTTCGACTCTAGTGTAAAAGAGTAGTGTTTTTCCTTATATAGTGGCCTTGACTCCTGTAAAACCTTTCAGAAAATTGAAGATTGAAGATTTACCCACGTAGAATCCCATATTAGACCTTAGTTGATAAGTAAACAGAATAAATTAGAATCATCAATGCACAGCAACCGCTACTTTCCCTGCAAAAAGGCCGAGCATTGCCTTGGAAACCAAATGGATAGCAATTACATGCATGCTTCAAATGCATATGCTTATGGGGCACTTTTACCTCCAAGCGCCAAAAACTTGCCACCCTTTCATGGTGTTGAATTGCAACCATCCGAGGTATGCCCAAAAAATTTTATCGTCTTTGACCAAACTGATTACCGCAGCCAAATCATATTTCATCCTGCTTTTGCACCAAAATTTAATGAGCTGGGGTTGAATATACACCCAAATCGCGTGGGAGGCAAGTTTGAGATAAATGGTGCTACCAATATGGAAAGAGAAGCGACATCTACTTTTAAGGAGAATTCAGATGATATCGATGCGTTGCTGAGCTTAGACTATGAAGATGATCAATCTAAAGACAGCGACGATGTCATAGATGACGATGTGGTCAGCACAGCACGGAGCGGTGCATATCACAGGGGGAGTTCCTCTGATTCTTGCTCCAGTTACAAATCAAAGCATCGGAAAAATGGTCTCTCATCCTTTCAGAAGTCCACCGACGGTGAAAGCAGCAGCAGCAGTAATAGGAAGCAGCAAAAGATGAAAAAGATGGTGAAGGCGCTGAGAGGAATCATACCTAGTGGAAATCAAATGAGCGCTGCCATGGTGCTCGACGAAGCTGTCAAGTATTTCAAGTCTCTTAAGGTGGAAGTACAGAAGCTTGGAGACTTTGAAAACTAAGCAGAAGATGATCTTGTGATGTCTCTCTACCTTTTCTTATATATGTGTGGGTGTTGTACTCTTTGTCCTGCAATTAAGAGTGTTGATATGGTTTAAGGGTTCTGTTAATGGCTGACCTCGACACGCACTTGTTAAAAGGTCTAAAAAATAGAAAATTTTTCGCACTTTTAAAGATTTGTTATACACTGACGAAACAAGTGTATTAAAGACATGAAAATTTTTTCTATTTATCCTTTTAACAAGTGTGGCGGGCGTACCTATTAAACTTTCGCATTGTCTAATGAGGGGATAATAAACCTAGGCCATTGTCATTGCTTGCCTCTCATTTGCTATCCGATTGAGTGAGCATAGTAAACTTTCCTTCTACTTGTATTGTGTACCCTGTTTAATTGCTACTTTTATGTTTTACCAGTTTAATATTAATAATGTATTGCTACTAGTCTTGCTATTTGCTTATATTTTCTATTGATTAGTATGTTCAACATTTTCATTCCCCCAACTTATGTCAGTTTACATGTGATCATATTTAAAAGGGTAAATTAACTGAAATTGAGATAATATATATGTAGAGGATGCAAATTCGATGTGGGTTAAATCTCAAGTAAATTGTCACGGATATGTCTTGAACCTTAACCACTAGGTTAACCCTTTAATTATTAGACTACTAAATTATCTTATTTTTATTAGTGGTATTTGAATTTTTTCTTCTTCTTTTCTTTTTACCAACTATTATGTTACAAACTTTGAGAATGGACAATTCTATTGGAAGATCCGTGATTATGTTATTCAGTTATAACGGTGTTAAATGAATATTTCTTTTAAATTGTAAATATTTATGGTTGGTATGGCGTGATTCTGGAGAAAGCATAGAAAGGTGGATTTCTAAATCATTTATTTATTATCAACCACTATAACATAAAAATTACTGTTTTTGATTTTTGATTCCCTTAACGGACTTTCAGCATTTATGGAGGGTCTTAAATAATTTTTTTTAGGCTTTATGAAAAACAAATATATAGGAAAAAAAAATGTTTTATTTAGCACCTTGGTAAGTACCTTATTTTTGCAGATTTATTTATTTCCTTTTTCTTATCTTGTGTCAGCTCCCTACTCAGAATATGAAAGTCATAATACAATCAAAACATGCTTTGCATGGTATATTTTATAAATATTGTTTTATCATCCTCTTTTTATTTGTGGGTATTCGAGCAATATATAGGTGGATCCGCAATATCCTCTATTAAAAGTGTAACATATAATATAAATGGAATAGTATATTTTTTATATAGAATATATATGGTTCTATTTATTTGATTTGTCATATGATGAGTGAAGGCGTTGTTAAAAATGATCGAGCTACTTTTTCTCCCCAGCATCAAAATCAATATCAAAATCATAAAATTTAAAATTTAGATAAATAAAATATGATTAAAATACCCCCAGAAACGTCCTTGAGAAAAGGTACAAGAATAAGTTGTAAATTAGGAAACTCAAAACCCACTTTCATTTTTGTCCTTTACAGTAAAGCCCTAATCATTTGTCTTCCTTACTCAAGACTTAAGCCCATTATAAAAAGTAAAAATCTAAAGTATATTACATTATTCACTCTTTTGTTGCTTCGCATTTCCCTTGTGAAGTATTATTTAATTTGTTTTTGTTTGTATCAAGTTATTAGATTTATTGCATTATCATATATTCAATACATAATAGCATATTCTTCTAATTTTTTCTTTGTCTGGCACATAATATTCCACTATTGAAGATATTGTGGATATTAATTGAAGCAAAGAGATAGAATGGCATTATTTTGTAGATGTTGATTGAAGAAGAATAATTTTATTTCATCAAAATTGTTTAAAATTTAGTTCATTTTGTTGCATTATATTTTTTATTTGATTTTTAGTTGGCATTAGCAAAAATCAAGGATCTTTCCTTCAAAAACTCTCAAAAAGATAACCACCTACGCTTTCCATTTAACCTATCATAGACTTAATTTATGGATCAACCATGCCAATCAACCTATTAGCCTATAAGGTGAATCTTATTGAGAATGTAAGTTAAAGCAACATGATATTAACATTGATTTTATATTAGGTTTATTTGTGACACTTGGGAAATAATTTAGTTTTAGTGGTTGTAAAATGTTTCTCTAAGATTGCACACACTTCATACAATATATAGTAAGATCATAATGCCTCTCATATAGGGAAACGATTCTTTAATGAGTTAGGTTGTATGGATTATCTAAACCATTGTGTTAGCTGAGGATACAAAACTTGTGAGATATTTTTGAAAGACGTTATGGATAATGCTAAGTATCAAATTATAGTTTTCTTCTACATTTCACTCTCAGCCCGATGGTCAAACTGAAGTAATTAAAGGTGTTTATGTGATTTGTTAAAGCATTTAGTTGATGACTATGTGTCTACTTGAGATTGTACATTTCTAATGGTAGAGTTTGCTAATAGTAATTTAGTAAATAGGTTCACTACATTAAGTCCTTCTGAAGTCGAATTAAGTTATCAACACCAAAACATCCCATTGATCTTATACCATGCAGACTTATATTTAGACCTTCTAAAACTGCTAAATCATGCACCACCTACATTATTAAGTTATAAGTAGAAATAAAAAAGAAAATTAACTTGAGCAATGAGTTAGATGAGTTTGCTGTAGATGTTTATTGCAAGTATTGAAAACTTCAAGAGGGAGATCCATTGATTGTTTGGATTTGTGTATGAGTTTAATATTAAAAAGTAGGATTTTTAGGGTTTTATATGTAGCTCAATAATAAAGATTTTTTTTTTTTGTTGGGTTTTGTGGTTTAAGAAATAGTTAAAAATTAAGAGATATGAACAATTGAGATAATTGAATATGGCTTGCTAATTATGTAAATCAAACTAGGATTTAATTAAATCATTGTTTTATATCACACATAATCAAAGAAATAATCAAGGAGGGTTTCATAAAACTATTGATATGATTCACAATGATTCTATAAACAAAAAGATTAGGCACAACCAATATCGATCAATTGATAAGAACAATATGTGCTATAATTTAATATGAGAAAAATCTAAATAGATATCTATTTCAGCTTATTGGTTTTCATTTATAACTATAGACTACAAAAATAAGACCCTAAGTATTTAAAAGAATTAAAAAGGACATTGGCAATAAATAAATACCAAGCTACTAAAATAGATATAATATCATAAAAATAAACTAATTATAGTAACTAAACACCAAATAAACTAGACAAAATAAAGCAAATAAGAAAAGAAATTAAACACTGGTCGACTATTTGTTCGTCGACCGGCTCGCTCCACTCGACCCCACAGTCATCATTTAACATCCTCGACTGCTTTTAAGAGTCCGCTACTTTGTACCTTCTACCATCAATGTTCCTACAAGAAATTAAAGGTGGAAGAGTTCACATCAGCTACTGTTGAGTCATATGATGTAGTTAATCTGATATTTAAGCATTTGACCGTTAATCCATGTTAGGTGTTATTATGGTTATTAATAAGTTGTTATTGTTCTCACTAGTTTCTTTTTTATAATATTAGTTTCATTTTTAAGTGGTTTCTTTAATAGTTTTTTTGATTAAGTTTCTATTATAAGGATCCTATTTCATCTTATTTCTATAAATAAATTTTCTTGTTAGGAGGTGTCGTCATTGAATAAAAAATTCCTCTCCCTAGTCGTGAAAGGTGTTATGCCTTTTTTTCTCACAATAAATATGTGGGCTCATACAAGTTATTTGTAACATGAGGCCACCGAAAATTTCATAATGGCGTGAGGTTATTAAGTTTTCAGGTTTTGTATAAAGTTTTCTTAATTTATAAATTTATATTAGTCCAAATACTGTTAGATTAAGTTTCTATTATAAAGCTTATATTTCATTTTATTTCTATAAATAAATTTTCTTATTAGGATTTTATATAAATATTATTATTGAATAAAAAATTAATCATCCTAATGTCGAACGTGTGATGCCTTTTTCTTCTCAAAGTAAGTGTGTGAGCCCTTGCAAATTATTAGTGATATGAGATCACCGTTACGGTGATACGAGGTCATCAAATTTTCAGATTTTGTATAAATTTTAATTGATAAATTTATATTAGTCCAAATATTCTAGTTGTGCTAGTGCTGACATTGATAAGATCAAAGGGAGGAAAAAAAATCTTTGCATCGGAGCTGTGATTTTACTCTTTTTGGATTTCAGCATTAACATGTTCAATGATGCTAAATCAACGAGGTTAGAGTAGAAACATCATTGCTATTTGTGGTGTGGTGAGTTTCTTAGCATTCATTATTAGGATTCTTACTTATTTAGTTTTATAATTTAATTTCTATACATAATATTTATTCTCTTTCTGCCAACTATATTAAAATTTAAAGAAAGAAGAGGATATTCGAATTTTGATTAATCTTAATTAGATCGCTACTACTAAGTTATAATGATCTTAGTTACATCATGTTCATTCCTTTAAATGTATTAGCTACTGTTGTCGTTGCCGTGCACCATGTTTATTTTATTCTTATTCATAATTTAACTCATATAATTTATTAACTTTTACTCTTAACTACAAATATATATTTAGTGGAAATAAGAACGCCAACGTGGAAATTATCATGCATCTAAATAAAATTATTTTGTGGCCCTTTGGGAAAAGCAATTGTTAGTTTTTAATTTAGGACATTGCAGATAAATATGTGATAAAAATTTATATATATATATATATACATACATATATTTTTTATGATAGGTATGTATTTACATATTTATGTTGATTAAAATTAAATTCATATGGGATATGTTTTCTAATTTCTCGATGACCACATTATGGATGTGTAATTTGCTAATAGGATCTATCATTGTATCCAATTTATGAAAAAAGATTCAATACGTATATAAATCGATAAATGGTATATAAATATTAATAAAATTTTAATATATATTAACAAAAGAATATATTTTTTTTATATTTATATACCATTTATTGATTCTTACAACATTTCAGTATCATTGGAGCCATTCAACCCAACAATAAATACAAGCATTCGTGATTCTTAAAATAACAAAGTTTTGAAATTTGGATACCCCTTTAACTTTGAATTATCTTATTTTATTTATATTTATTATGTATCTAATCTATATTTGCTTGAAATCTCATATTTAAAAATTTATCTTATTTGTATCTTATTGTTTCTATTTTACAATTATAATTAAAGTGGTGTTGAAGAATAAGAATTGAAAAAATGAAAATTCATAGTTTTTTAAGAGAAATGATTTAAAAAATATATATTTATACATTAAAAAAATATATTTAAATTGGTATTTGTGTAAAATGAAGTGTTAAATGTTCAATTTTTAGAATATGGTACATATGTAATTATATTTTTATTTTTTATTTTTGTTTTATTCTTGTGAAAATTCAGATAGAGGTAAAAAAAAAGAACCAGAAGAACCGAGAGAGAACCGAAAACCATGCTAAGAGCGAGTTTGAACCGGATCGTCAACAGAGAAAACCGAAGCTGCTGGATTCTGGATTTCACTTTGTAACAACAGACAGACATGTTGAAAGCAGAACTCCAACTTAGGTAGGTACGTACTTCTTTCAAAGTTTCGTTAATTTCAATTATGGGTCTATCTTTCTTCCAATTTTTCCATTGTTTCCTTTTTTTTTTTTTCCTAAATGAATTTCTTTATTAAGTCTTTCGTGTTGTGTGATTGTGTTCTTCTCTTGTTAAGAGATCAGATGTAGCCGCCAAGATCAATGCAATATCAGTTTCGATTAAGCATGTCTTAAAGCGATAATCTTATCTCATACTGATTTCCATGACAAAGTTTTCCTGTTCCGAAACCATTCCTGCATATCTTCTAGTAATCACATGTTGTCACATATGAATAATATTTTCACCCGGTGTTGAATAATCAGACTCAATATTTTCATATCATACCGTGTCAGTTGTAAAAATCGTGAGTTGACTATTCAATTCTACGAATTTATAATTTTAAGATGTTTTTGTTTGTTAAAATGAATGTAAAATCGTTTATGTAGGAATATTTGGTAGAATTATAAATTTTAATGTTGGATTCTATAAGTTTATGATTTTATCAGTTTTGTATGATTTATAGGATTTCATATTTTAAATGAATAATAAAATAGCGATTTTGATGACTGTTCTATCCTTGTCATCAATGTTGGCACAATTAGCTACTTTGTCTCATTGATTTGGATGTCTACAATTATGTGCAGATGTGGCTAAAGATGCCAAATACAGACTTCATCCGGTAGCAGCTGAATTCATAGTACCTTATTATGGCTTTCGAAACAGTCGTGTCAATTATACTTGTTTTTATCATTATTATCTCGGTTCGGGTTTTATATGTTCTCTATCAAAGTGGAAAACCCAGTGGAGTACGATCTCCCAAGCCTTACACCACCCTCATAGTTTTGGGCTCGGGTTAGTTAATCAGCTTCCTGTTCTGGATTTTATTGGTTTAATTTATGCGTGTTTGTGTGTTGTGTTTGATAATGCATTGTTTTGTGATGTGTCTCTTGTGCTTTCTTTATAATTAGGGGGTCACACTGCTGAGATGCTTAATCTTTTGTCCGTGCTTCAGTTGAATAGATTTGCGCCGCGTTTTTACATTGCTGCTGCTACTGATAATATGAGTCTGCAAAAGGCACGAACCTTTGAGAACTCTTTGATGGATAAGGTACTTGATTTTTTATGAACTGCTGTCTTCACTAGTGCAACTTTTGCAATGAGTGCCTTGTTTTGTTAATGATACAATTATGAAGTTATGGGTGTTTTCTTTGAATTGTCTGCTTCTTCTGGTATTGCTATCAAGAGGAAAGATGAGAAACTTCCCTTCAATATGTTCTGATTATAAGATTCTAGCGGATTCATGTTGTAGAGGTGCATGTTCTTATGGGCCTGTTTTTGATTGTGTGAAATTGGAAGTTTTCTCTCCCTCCTCAGGTCTTTCAACTTATCATGGACCAAGTTTAATGAGGCAAAAATGTCTTCTTTTATGTAACCACTTGAAATCGACCACCTCTGTTCTCTGTCTCCACTTAAAATTAGGGAATATCTGTAAGCTAATTACCTTAATCAATCAAAATTAGAATGAGAAGCCCTTGAAGTTTTAAATATGATATTAGATTCAAGAATTTAATGGCCCTCATGGTGAGAGTTATAATTCAATATTTTTCAACTCAGCAAAAGGTAAGTATGCGAGATCCATCCAGATGTAGAGGAATCCGGAGATTATTGGTGGTGAGCTTGTTCAAAATTTTGACTGTGAGGAAAGGTTTGCTTATTAGATCATTTGCAAGTTAATTGTGATGTGATGGGATAAATACTTGTAACATGAGAATCCTTTGGTGATGTTGTTTCAAATTTTTTGAATGTGGAGGATATTGGACTATTTTTCATGGAGCAGTGTGCTGTAGTAAGTGCTGCTGTAGATGCTTTTGCATGCTGTATTCTGTTCGGATTTCGAAGGAAAACATATTTGGTTTTACATATAGTTTATTATAGAGCTCTGTGGCAGTAGTCATCATTGAAGCAGGGGAGAATGGATTGATGTGCTGGTGTGCCCTTGCGGTTCTACTTAAAAGAACTGCAGCTTCCTATGTTATTTTTTCTAGTTAGACTATGTTGTCCAGAAAAGGGTCCCATTGATGATTTGGCTGCTACGAAACAAAAAACCACTTTTTATGCTTGCCTTACAATATGAGAGAGGTCCATACCTGCTCCTGCTCAATTTAAAATGCTTCCAGAAGAATGTTTATTTTTCAGCAATATTTACTGGTGCTTGAGGTTCATCTTCTTCTAGATGGAACAAAGTTATTCAAAGTCCTTGTATGAGTATATAAATTGGTGAATTCGTTTGCCAACTTAATAAGTATTAAGAGAGACTAATTTATGGCTGTAGCCTTTCTAAGGTTTCCTCAATTCTTAGGATCAGCGTTATCTCCTCCTTTCTGTTTTCCATCATTCTCTGGATACATTTTCATGAAGCTATTAAGATGGCTAGTGATATGATGTTTTTCTTGATTATAAGAAACCTTTTAGTATAATGTGTCTCCCATTATAAGAAAATTTGTGTTTTCTGAACAAGTCCTCCTCTTTAGCTGGAAATGAAATTGATGCACTCACCAGAACTCTAGAGGCAGAACGGAAGTGTGGTTAGAAGTATGACATTGTTGAGCTCACCATTTCTTGAATATTTGATAATTCTTGTGCTTTTCCAACTTGTTCAAGTTAAATTGGAAAACGAGCCTAGCCCTAGGGTGTCCATGAATCAAGCTAGATTTACTTTTATGGTGCTACTTTGTGTAGAGATTGAGATGCACGAGTTCTTTTTCCTAGGATAGACTATCATTCTCTATTTCCTTGTTAAGACTTAAGATTACATTTCTTTTCTAACTATTGTGAGAGGAACGAGATGAGTGACTTGAGAAGCCACTTTTCCAGGAAAAAGAGAACATAATGTACATAACTATAGAGTGCCAGTATTAACATATTCATTATTGATGCATCGGTTCTGGAAGATGTATAGCTACTTGTTTTCACTGAAGCAGTTCAAAGAATCGAGCTTTTGTTTGAGACTTGGGGGTTCATCTGTATTATGAACTATCTTATAAAAGTAGGAATATAGAAGAATGCAGTAGACCTGTGTACTTCTTATAGGGTGAATTTTCTTTTGTTGATAAAATCCCGCTTCTTTGTTTTCCTGTATTCTATTTCCCTGACAACTTTAGCTGCTTATCTTCTTGTTTCTTCTGCAATTACTTGCTATAGGATGGAGCCATTAGTGTGGATAAGGGGCAATATATGCAGATATATCGAAGCAGAGAAGTTGGTCAATCATACATTACTTCAGTTTGGACAACTTTAGTTGCCCTGGCTCATGGGCTGCTTCTAATGATTAAAATGAGACCTGAAGTGGTAATATCTCTGTTCGATCTGCACTTTTTAGTTACCTTTCTAATTTACTCTTACTTAGAGCTTGGTCAATAAACTGATATTAAACTTTTGCCTCCAAATCTTAGATCCTATGTAATGGCCCTGGTACATGCATTCCCTTGTGCTTAATTGCATTTTTATTCAAGGTTTGAACTTCTTTCCTCTAAGGCGTTTATTTTAACAATTGTCCTGCTTG
Organism: Lumnitzera littorea; assembly: GCA_024138015.1. Taxonomy (NCBI): domain Eukaryota; kingdom Viridiplantae; phylum Streptophyta; class Magnoliopsida; order Myrtales; family Combretaceae; genus Lumnitzera; species Lumnitzera littorea. Next base: position 112,248,332 of record JAMXBB010000008.1, on the reverse strand, counting down.
GTGGTGTTCATTCTTGAATGCCCCTTCAAATCAACTACTTTTGTTATGATTAAAGACAACCTCGTTCATGTTTGTTGCAGATAGTGGGAATTAGATGGTCTTCTATCTTCTATGTTGAAAGTATAGCAAGAGTTAAGAGACTCTCATTGAGTTGCTTGATTCTTCATAATTTACGAATAGCTGATCAGATCTATGTGCAATGGCCACAACTCCACAGGAAGTATCCCCGAGCTCATTACGTCGGTTGTCTAATGTAGTTGACCGGTATCTGCATCTATCTCTTTGTAGCTCTTTCTCTCAAGTTCTAGCAATGCGGTTGCTTTTCTATGTGCATCAGGAAATACTGTTGTTACTCCTGAAAGCAACCCAAGATACTTACTTTTCCAGGATTACAGGATATATTATAGCACTCACTTGTACACTTCTACTTCTTCTTCCTTTTTCTTTTTAATTTATTTTCTTATTTTTTTTTTTAATTTTATTTTGCAGAGGCAAAGCTGAAGGATTTAGAGCTGATTGTGGAAAATTAAGTCTAGAACAAATTTTACTCTGAAATGTTGCACAAATGTATGTTTTCTCGGATAATTTTTCACGGAAGCCAAATCGCACATAGGTAATTAGTTTTGTCGTGTCATTTTCATGATATAATTGTTGTTTACGAGAAGAATGAAGTTAATTGCAGGAGTTGTCCGATCCAAGGACTGTCAAACTTGGTCATGTTTGATTTGCAATTCATGTTAAATTTTATGACTACTGAATGTTTAAACCATTTAGACATTCCCAGTAATTCTTTATGTGATTATAGTTCTGATTGGTGTCTTACAGTCAACCATAGATTTAGGACCTTTCTCTGTATTTTCAGTGAACCATAAGATATTATACTCATGTACGGTTGATAAATTTCACTTTTAAGTTTCCTTGCTTTTTTTTTTTTTTTTTTTAATTTTCATAGTGTCATTCTTCATGTGGTATTGGACTTGTCCAAAAAAAAAAAAAAGTGATTGGACAAAAATTAGGTTGACTCAAATTGTCTTATTTACATCATATGACAAAAATAAAATTCACTAGACAAAACTAAAAAAATATTTTATATTCTAAAAATTACTCTTCCATCTTATAATATTAAATTAAGTAATATTATTTTATTAAATATTACAAAAAATTATTTATTTTATAATATAAATAATTAATTTTTTAATATAAATTTTGTATTAAGTATTATATAAATTAAATATGGTATAATAAGTTTATACTGTTCAATCTTATTTATCCTGTTCAGTTCTCTCTATCTAATTCAATTATTATAATCATATTTATCCTGTTCAGTTCTCTCTATCTAATTCAATTATTATAATCAAACGCTGCTTAAGAGCCAAGAATAAAATTATAGGTTACATTTTACAAATTTGACATTACTAGTAGGTTTTTATGTGAGCATTATAGCAAAGGTTTTTTTTTTTTTTTTTTTTGTGTGATATTCAACTTTACTAAGAAAAATATGAACTTATCCTTAATAAATTGTCATGAAAAATTTTATCATGTTTGCCCCAATGCCTTGATCGGTGGCATTTCTCCAGAGTATTTAAGAGTCCGATTCATGAAGACCGATTCATTGCATAATGGTCCATGAAATCTCGAGAATCGACACATTTTGGACACAGTTGAAAACTCATCCAGTCCACTCCAAATCTAAAACTATATATACCTAAACTTAATCGAACCAAAGAGACGTGGCATTTGATGTTTTGTCACAATTTTTCCGCTGAAGATCACCTTATAAGTCGAAGAACTGAGGATTGTTAACCCAAACAACAGCTTCAGACGGCTACCACTGAAATCGTAGCGGTTCAATAGTTAGGTCTGCTGAACCTTAGAGACGCACACCTCCATCTAACGCAATCTTTCTGATGAATGAAAGATTTAATCACGAGTCAGGTCACCGAGTTCTTCTTGCACCTCGGAGCAGAATTCGACCGGCAAGCAGACTTTCAGGGGCAGCTTCTCATTAGATCAGCAAGACTGATCTTCCCATAGTTCCCGGTGTCTAGCTTATCAAACTTATTGCAGATCTGTAGGATATCCTTTTCCGACACTTTCCCCATCTCTTTCAGCTTGTAAATGACATATTCAGATTTGCTGCAAAGCAAGAACCAGATATAGAAATGAACTTGTGAGCTTTGTTAAAAAAATTTTGAATTCAGGAGAGATGGTTGCTTAGGGCAGGATTTTGTTCGAATAAGAAAGCTTTCAACGAAGGATGCGTACGTTAGCAAGACATTAAGCATGCACCGCTTTATCAAACAGCGTAGTGGATGCAGTTTAGTTAGTGGAGAACCTCTCTCATCCTACATTTCTCTCAGATAGATTGATTAGCTTTAAGAGATAATTGTTGAAATCAATGATTTTAACTGTTTTTTTTTTATAAGTATAGAATCATGGAATCATACAAAACCTAGTAAATTTTTTTTGCCAAATAAACTGGTAAAAATTAAAAAAGACAATATAAAATGCATTTTTTCATAGACATCCTGAACACACAAGTAAGTTGAGTATAAGCCAAAGTTGGATCGAGCGATTTTCAAACATTTGACTTAGTACTTGTATTAAGCTAAGCAAAAATACCTCACAAATCCATTGTTGTCAATATCGGCTGCGAGGAACTCAGCAACAGTCATGTCATGACCAAGCACCCACTTCGCCATCCTCCTCTGCCTCTTATCAACTCTCGCTTCCGCCAGGTACAGAAACGCTCTAGCAACGGCCAAAGTTGAAACAAGCAGCCAAACCGATGCAAAAACCCGCCCCACCATCGAATTGAACGTCTTATCTCCATAACCAACCGTGGTAACAGACATCACCGAAAGGTAAAACGAATCCAACCATCCCAGCCTCTCAAGACAATGCATAACCACCGCACCAACAAAAATACACAGAACCACCACACCTAGTGCCAATCCAACTTTTATCCTAATTCGCATCCTACCCTTCTTGACATCTATAATATAAGTCCCTGCACCACCACCACCAACACCACCACTACCAGTCTTCTTCTCCTCAATTCTGTGTTTAACAGCATTTAACATATAGCTCTCTTGCAGGTCAAGCACATAACCCACCATACCACTCAACAAAATGTCGATAAAACCGAACCCCACTAACACGAACAACATCGAAAACACTTTGGTCGCGTTAGAATCAGGAGTTATATCACCATAACCAATGGTACACATCGTTACGATACAAAAATACACCGCATCAACAATAGGGTGTGTCTCGATTGCCCTGAAGTTATCCCTATTAAACCAATATATAATCACCCCTAGGAACAAATATATGGAAAGGAGCAACATGGCTTGACGGATAACCGAGTGCGATCGGTTAGGACTCTCGGGAGGAGAAGGGCGGTGGCGGTTAAGCTCGTTGATAACCGCCATAGCCGGTGCAGTTTTCGACCTATGGAGGTAGGCCTTGGAAGATTTTTTAAAACATGACTCCAAGTGTTCAGGAGTGGAGGATGCGAAGTTGTTATCAGGGGGAGTGGAAGGGGAGGAGGAATAGTAGGAGTAGGAGGGAGAGAGAGTTAAGGCATCGACGACTAAGTTGGGAGTTGAGGCTTGACGAGGAGGAGGAGGAGAAGAAGAAGAAGAAGAAGTACCGAAGATGAGGTGTTCTTTGAGTTGGGAAGGAGTGAGTGGGGTTGGTGGTGAGATTGGGATGGAGACCTCACCATCTTCAGGGAGTGACAGAAGTGGCGGTGGCGGTCTGTTTGGATGTGAAAGAAGAGGCTGTTTATCCATTTTAGGAAGTGAAAATAACAAAAAACAAAAGGGGGTGGAAGAATTTTTTTTTTTTAAAGTTGAGATTAAAGAGAGGATTTGGATTCAAGGTGGAGAAAGAAGAAAAGGGTTGGTCTAGTTTTCATGGAGGGAAAGCATTTATGTGGAAAACATGTCTGAAAATGGCATATTTTAGAGAGAGAGAGAGAGAGAGAGAGATCGGTGCATTAAAAACTGTAAGTTTGTTTGTTTTGGAGAGAGAGGGAGGGAGAGATATCAGCGGTCAGCACACGGTCCCAGGAATAACTAATACGTTGGATTGAGGATTGGTGGCAATGAATTTTAGGATTCCTAGGACTGGGTTATCAGCCCTGTCTGTCTCCAGATAAAATTTTAAACACTTTTAAAACGTTTATTTTAACAGAATCAGGGTCGTTGCGCCCTTTTGATTATCCCTTTACTCGTAAAAATAAAAATGATAATAAATTGTAGGGGTGGTTTCTTCAATTACAATAATTGACATCTTCAATATTATTACCTTTTTTTTTTCACAGTCATATTATATTATATTATATATATATAATAAAACTATATAATTACTCAAATAAAATTACTAACACTCTACAACCATTGAGAATAGAAAAATAGAATCTAATTAAGTTGTATTAAAAAATCGTTATTTATTGGTTTCGTTGTTCATTTTTCAAAGAGTCTATATTCGTAATTTTCTTAGTCTTTGAAGTATTCTTTTAGGGTTTGGAGAAAAAAAAAAAAAAAGAAATAATCTTTTCGAGAGAAATGTAATAATGAGTTCCATATTTGAATATAGAAATTCATATTTGTAGGAAGGCTGTTTGCCTGATAAAAATGGAAGCACGCGTAGGTTATTTTGACGTGTGACTTTTCTACCAACTTCCCAAACAGACACGACTTTGACCATCAACACATTTGCCCGCGATTTGAGGTGGTTCCCGAATAACAACACTTTCTATTGTTTGGTTTATATTATTGGCCGGATCTCTATTTTATTTTTAATTTAATATTTATTAGATTTTGTTAATTGAATTAATTCCATTTTTAATGATTCAAATATAGTGGAACGATATTTGCGTTAGCGTTAATAAGGATTGGTCATGATTCCGTAATTTGTCTGAAATTATTTATACGCTTTAGTAGTTAGTTGTTGAAGTATGCTCTATATGAACTTTAAGGCCTTGATTGAAATATTAATTTTATTTTAAATCATGACTATTGAAAATTTCCTATCTCCATGACTATTGATTTCACATCCTTTCAACACATACCTTTTCAAATGAAGAATTGGAATATAATACCATTACAACTGCAATTCCATTCATTATGAGCATGATGAAATGGGTGGCAAAATTCAATTAATATCTCTATCTCAAATCTAACTAAATCATTTGTCATGCTAAGTAGCTCATCTATACCTTATAGAAAACAATGATGGTGGCCCTTTTAGTTCGAGGAAATAGAAATAGAGAGGGATGAAAATTGTTACTCTTGAAATAGCATATATTACCTTCTTTTTTTTTTTTTTTTTGTGAATACCGTTAATATCAGTTTTTCTTACTTTAAAGTTGTCAATTAGTTTTTGCCATCTCATAATTACTGTAAATTAATATGTGTATTTAAATATATTAAACGATGATTAATGATTATTATATACCCAATAAATTCATTTGCTTTCTGGGTTACTTGTATAATTACAATTACAAAACAAGTGGCTTCTAAAAATGTACTTAAAAATTGTAAAATATGATAATATAGAATTGTTTGAAATTATTATTATATTAATATATTTAGGAATAAAACGCTAGTTACAACGTACCATGATGGGTAAACAATGTTAACAAATATCTGACAAAAGAATTAACAATTTTGACATGTCGCTTTCCTGTTCTCTGTCACGTACATTGGGATTGACAAAAAAATGACTATAATTTAATTATGGTAAGTATTCTTATATTTAGATCGTTTCCCTGTGTCTTTCTTAATGGTATCGATCGCAATTTGAAATGCTAATGAAAGAGCAGTGAATGGATTAATGTTTAGAGTTAAGTTTAATTAAAAGATAAAGTTTTAAAAAGTTTAAATAAAAGATTAATATTTTAAAAAATTTATTTCGAAAAGTTTAAATAAGTAATTAATGTTTTATAAAATAGTTTAAATAAGATATTCAATAATAATCAATTTATAAAATTATTTGAATCACTTTATAATATTAATCTTTTATTTAAACTTTTTAAAATGTTAATATATTATTTGAATTACTTTATAAAACACGAATTCCTTATTTAAACTTTTTGAAATGTTAATTTTTTATTTGGACTTACCTTTAAACGTTTATCTTCTTTTGTTATAATTTTTCCCTCGTCTAAAATTAAATATATGAATTCAAAGTACATAATTCTTTATTCGAACTGGAAGAAGAACAGCAATAGCTAAACTTTCACTCAATAAAGATGAAGAGCACAATTTTTATTTATACAAGCTATCACCACACGATATTCCATCCAATAATACGCCGAATGCTTACAATTATCTTAAGTATACATATATTTGGATCATTTCCTTGCGTCTACTTCAGTAGCTACTCCCATAATTTGAAAAGCTATTGAAAAAGTCATACAACTGAAATTGAAGATACAAACACAAAATACGTAGTTCCTTATTCAAATTGAAAATATAACAACAATTAAATTTTCACTACATAAAGATAAAAATCACACCCTAGTAGATTTCATGAAATAGTCCTAGCCATCGGCTGATAGCAGAAGAATTCCTCTACAATGCTAACACATCGAACAATCCCAACCATCTCATATAAATCTTTCGCATGTCTATTAGATTTCCTAAATAAAATGTAAATACTATAGTATGAAGCAATACATTGCCCAATTTATATAGGTTCAACTAATGGAAACAAAGGAAGAGAGCAAAAGGAAAGAAAAACAAAAGATGTGAAACCAACAACAAATAAAATTGACACATGGGGATTAAAATCAATATGTAATATAATGGTAAGCAATTAATTGTATTGTAATAAATGTTAAAAGTTAAAGATAAGATATACTAGAAAATAAATATGATTAAATTGTAATAAATACCATCATGAAAAGTTAGAATATAGAAATAGCAAGAGCTCCTGAAATTGAATATTATGTAATATGATATGATTTAACAAATAAAAATGGAAATATGTTAATTATTAAGTAAAAAGAAGGAATACAAAAAACAAAAGAAAAAAGCTTCTAAAACTATATATTTTGATATAATGATATAATTTGATTTAACAAATATACAAGGAAATACGTTAATGGTGAAATGAAAAAGAGGGAATACAAAAAAGTAAAGAATTTCAGAAACTATATATTATAATATATGAGATACGATAATAAATATAAAAAAGATTGAATAAGTATTATATGTTATATATTATGTATGTGTGGCTTATAAATACCTATAAAATGTTGAGACAAATAATAAAATAAATAATTTTCAAATTAATCGTCATGCATAATTTATACGCACACATACACACTATATATATATATGACATATGTCATATATTAATCATTAAATTGAATTTTTTGATTTGAACGTAAAGTTGAACGAATTGACATGCATATCCACGGAATTATGGGGGCTTAGCTTGGGGATTAAGACATTGCAATGTGGACCCTGCCGGTTGCATGGTTATTACAAGATCAAAGCACACCTAAACCCCTTGCAATAATAGATTCAGGCAGATAATTATTGCATGAAATATCGCAGCAATAATAATACTTATTGCTTTCTTTTCTTTTAAAAAAAAAAAAGATTTATTCATCTATCTTAACTTTATTGCACAACGACAATAATACGTTTTTCAATGGTCAAGAGACTATGAGCTCCTACTGAAGTAACGAAGAAAACTTACTACCATACCACCATTTAGTTTGTTTTTTCAATGTTTCATATATGCCTCTTGTTGACAAGGTACTTTAAATATGAGTCCCTTAGATCCGATCGGATTTAACGTGTCTCATGACTTAGGGTTCACTCTTGTAGGCCTAAACCTTAAGCTTGAATAGACGAAGCTTAGTAAGTCTTGCAACGAGTAGAATGTATAAAATAAGGATGAAGCAGTCACATCTTGAATACGTGGGATATGTCGGGCATAATGACTCCACTCTACTATACTTGCAAGAGAAGATCTTTCTCATCAATTAACCTCCAATTGTCGGCTCCATTATACTATAAATACTAAGTTAGTACCCAATAGTAAATCTTTTTACACTTTGCATACTAAACTTGTTTATTACCCTTAAGTATTATATACTCTTAAGAGCCTACTGCTAATTTAAGTATCAGAGTGGTCATGTCGGACAATCCCCCGGTGTTTTCTTACTGTGTGTTGTTTTGTAAGCTCTATATGTACAGAATCCAAACGATTATCGACAAGAACTTTAAGACGATATTTGGTACTGCTTGTGGGAAACTGAATTCCTACACCTAAAATCTCAAACACATACCACACAAGTAATCCTTTTGACATCATGTCTCAATGTGACAAGCAAGAAAATCAATAGTTGGTAAATAACCAACCTGAAGACAATCAACCCTTCCCAAAGGCTGTATTGGAGGAGCACATGGAATGCCTAGCTAAAGAGTATGTTGCGTAGAATAGAATGAAGTGGATCGACACAGTGCACAAACTCACCACCCTGAAGCTTCAAGTGCCCGCACAGGGTAAAACAACATCCACTAGCAGTAATAAAATGATAGGGATCAACAACCTAATCTGCCATTACATTAACAATCAGCAAGGTCTGCGGCTACCCACGATCGAGCTTTATTGGCAATGAGCAAGAAGCCGACTCGTAGGGAGTATAGACTCATTTGGTTGCACGACGAGCTCACCTAATAAATGATGCCGACTTGAACGAGCTCTATGCTATGGTTAAGCAGTTCTCTGAATAGTAGGGGAACAAGCTTACTGGCGACACTAAACTGGTTGCCAACAATAAGACTCCCTTCACTAGGGGTGTCTTAGATGAAGTGTTGCCCCCAAATGGCAAACTTCCATCCTTGGACTATTATGATGGTATAAGTGATCCTGATGACTATTTTCTCCACTTTCACATCCTCATAAATCTTTACAATCATAGGGATGCTATAATGTGCAAAGCCTTCCTAGGTACTCTGAGGAAGGCAACTTAGACGTGGTTTAAGCACCTCCCTGACAATTCCATCAACTCCTTTAATGAGCTGGTACAGAGGTTTGGCCTCCATTTTAGGGCTAGCAAGCTCTCTTCCAAGGACACATTGTCTTTGTACCTAATAAGGCAGGGTGAAAGCGAGTCCTTACGCGACTACATGGCTCGGTTCAACAACGCTATGGTTGAGATCTCTTAGCTGGATGAGGGAGTCGTTGTCCATGCCGCCTAGCTTGGCATCCGACCCTCGGGAGATTTCTTCCAATCACTTGCGAAAAGCAAGCCAAAGATCCTGGTTGACTTATGGAACAATTTAGAAGTACATCGATCAGGAAGATAATATTTGCGCCAAGCATGACACCGACTGAGAAAGATCAGGCAGAAAGTAGGACAAGGAAAAATTGTTGATAAAGGATCACCTCAGTGATAAGATGTCAAGTAAACCAGAAGGGGAGAGCTCTGGGAAAAAAAAAGCGCTGAACTAAGCGTGACCCGCTCCCCCCTCCCATTTACATTCAATATACACGCTTGAATATGGCCATTGCCTAGGTCTATTCCAAAGTGAAGTACCGAAACTTGCTTCAAAGGCTACAGAAAATGTAGGGGAACCGTAGTTGTTGGAACTCTGACAAATACTATCAATTCTACGATGACTAAGTGCACATTATCAAAGAGTGCTTTCAATTGAAGAACATTGTCAAATACATCATTCAACGTAGTTTCTTCAACGAGTATGTGGCCCATTGGAGGAATGAATACCGTTCGGATGATGATGAAGTCAGGCACCTCGAAGGCAGTGGACCAAAGATGCCTATGTGGAGTAGAATAACGATCATTGCAACAATCATGCCCCCAATAGTGTCATTAACATGATCATAAGGGGGAAGGGGGGGTGGGGGCACACCTTGGGAGCTAGTTGAGCATTAGCAGCTCGGTTAACGCCTCATCAGAGGTGCTGGCTGTCATGCCTGAAAAGGTGAAGTTGTAACGGTCCCGTTGTATGAGCCATCCTAAGATAGAAATTGTACTTACAGTTGCTATCTTAGATCTAGTTCACACCAAGCGTATTTGACTCAACCCCTTTGAAGCGTCCAATTTGATATATATTGGATATAGACTTACAGAGTAATCCTCTAAAATAATTTGTTAAAAATAAACTGTTACATCCTGAAATCGCAGAGTTGCAATAGTTTCGCTGTGTAAATCATTCTATGATAGTAAATCGCTTCACAGTGCCTATCATAGATATGATCTACACAAGGTATTGACGATTCCTCGCTTTAAAGTAAACAGTTCAATTAAGAATTTAGTTAGAGTTACAGTAAGTATTAAAACTTTTAGTTAATAAATATAATTATATGTATATTACCGTAGAATTCTCAGGTCATTTTACACTATAACATAATAGTCAACTAGTTTATATATCAAATATCAGTCTTTCAATCTTAAAGATACTAGTGAGACTCTAGATATAAATTAACTATTAAGCAAATTGATCCTTACAATCCTAGGCTTCAAAAGAGAACTAACCTCCAGATAGTTATAGGGTGGCATATTAGTCGGAGTAATTAGAAGTTAAGACTTATAAAAGAATCTATATGGGTATGAGTAATCACAGCTCAGTAAGTTAAATTGGAGACTCATGAATGTATACAAACATAAACATAAACACAAACACAAACACAAACACAAACAAGATTATCAAGCAATTATTTTCATGCAATGCAACAAGCAAGTGTCATCATATAACATAGTTCGGTTCGTTGCAAAATTAAAGTAATTTCACTTGCTCTAATCTGGGTTGAGGAGTTTTCATGTTATGCAATAACTCATAACCAAACCCAAGTTTGTACAATGGAGACACCGCTCCTCTTAAGACTATCCTTTGAACCAATGCCCTTATCCTTACTGCGACCTTCTCTCCTGTCACTTAGTTTAACTAAGGATGAGGAAAAGACCAAATTGTTATCCACTGCTATATTTTTCAAAGGTATTCGTATTTGGTTGGAGAATCCGAATGATCCCTTAAATGGTTACAATGCACGACAATATAGGGTAGTAGGGTGTTCAAACAATTTCACACCAATTTAGTCATAACAGTCATCAATCACAACACAAATTCCAACATGAAGTCAAATACGCAAGCACATGCATAAAACTACTTACAATCATAATCATAGAAAATCTTAAGTCTCTGAGTATCCTAAAATAGAACTCCAAATACGATAAAGTAATAAACCCGACTTACCTAAAATTCTTGGTCGCTCAATCCCTCAATTATAGGTTGGTTTGCCTCCGTGTATCCTATAATACAAATATGTCTTTTTAATACTTATACTTTGATGATATATATTCTAAGTTATAATTTAACTTACTTCTCCATATATATCTATTATTTACTAACGATTCATTTTACATTAACTCGGGGTTCGGTTTTTGAATTAAATTCCAGTTTTGATTTTAAATTATTTTCAACTATGAGAAATCCTAAATACGCTCAAATCTTAATATGAAATTAATCACATTAAGCTCGAGTATTCTAATTTCATACTAGATCTTAATTTAGTATTCTAACCTATTCGGTATACTTTAATCCTAATTAGGATACCGAATTTTACTCCTGATGTAAGAAAATCTTACATTTTTTATCCAATTGCCTAAAATTAATTTTTAAACCAGATTTATTTTGTACTGATATTATTATTATATTATCCAATTTAACCTATTATTTCATATTTATTAAAATCCCAACTTCACATATTACTAAATTTCCTACAATTACCACATAATTCCCATATTAATTACAATTAACACTCCAAATATTAGGATTAGGTTTCCACATCAGAAATTAACATCCTTAAACATCTAATTGCCCTCTAAGTAAGTAATTAATTATTTAATCACTTAATTAATCCAAAATTACTTATTTTTTTCATCATTTTAGAGCTAAAAAATTACTTAAAATTTTTGAAAATTAATTTTAGAAAAATGGTTTTATAGCATTGTTTTATAGAACTTAAGTATTTTATAGAAAAAAATTGAGCTCCAAGCTACACTCTTAAGCCTATTTATTTCTAATTCTAAACATGTTCGATTTTATCCAATTTCTTAAGAATCCTATATCTACAGACGTGATTAAACTTAACCACTATTTTCTCCTAAATTTATATATAATAAAACATCAAAATAATAAATTTCATAATTTTCTAGGTATAATTAATAATTTTAATGAATTTTGCAAAATCATAGGAGATTTGAGACTCACCTAGTTCGCGACCTTTTTGGCTTCCAATACCAGTTTGGGTGTATCTGTTGGTCGAAGTGGTCGGTTTGGAGTAGGGTGGAGGTGGTGGTGGTTTGGTTCTAGGCAGTAGTGATGTATGGGTTCAGCCTGCTTGCCCTAATTGTATAGATTTGGGAAAAAAAAAATTCTAAAACCATAATTTCCCTCTCAATTTCGGTTCTTTGAATTTTTTTTTAGCTCCTAACTAACCAAATGAACTCTGAAAATTTTCTTACTATTTATAGAGCCTTAAAGCAATTATAGTGCATTAATTTGGGTAAGATAAGGCCTATATTTCTATTATTTTTACTTTTTAAGTGTTTGTTTTTTATTGGTAAATATTTTCTTTTCTTTCCCCTTGCTACCACGACTTGATCTGGATGATTCATTATCTCTCTGATTTTTTTTTTCTGATTTTTCCTTAATTTTTTTATAATTTTCCTCGATTATTTAGCAATTTTTTAGCTAATTTCGAGAAATTTAAATAATTTCGCGTATTTCTATTTATATATAAATACATGTGGGGTATAAATAAATACTCTTAAATATTATTTAGGTCATTCTATGATTTTTAGTATACATAATTTATTTTTAACGATTTATTAGTTATTGAAATGTATTTTACGCACTTTCGATAAATAATAAATAATATACTTAGAATTTGAAAATTTTATATTCTCTTATTTTATTACTTATTTTCTTAAATTCAAACTTATAGTGTTACTTTTACTAATATTTATAATTTAGGTTTGATTGGATCATTTAACCAATTACCTTAAATTTTGTGTACTAAATTCGATTCTACAGTTACTTGACTTATATTTAAGGCTTACATAAACCAATAATTTGACCTTATAAAAGAGTGGTAATAAATCTTATAGGTATTTGTCATTTCATATACAGATCAAAATATTGAAAACTATTATGCCTTTTGAGGAATTCTGTGTAGTTTTTCTTAAAAGATAAAAAATTAATAGTAAGAGCAACAATCAATCATTTCTTGTTGCATCTCACACCTTATCCCATTTTACTAATGTTTTGATGTTAGTTAAGCACTTGTAATCCATTTGAAATCTATAAAACAAATTATAGGAAAATAAGTGACAATTTACTTAGTAAGTGGGATAAAAACAGAAGTATACACTTAGCACATTACAAATAAGGTTTTCAATCAAATTGGTTAAATGCAATGTATGTATAAGTAAATATTATCGCATGACATTATCCGATCCATTGGAAAATTAGAAAAATTGCACCCGTTCTAATTCGAGTTGAGGAGATTGACGTTACATACTTATGGATCGAAACCAAATCGAGGTTTGTACAATGGAGAACACCCTTCTCTTGTGACCATCTTCAAACTATGGCCCCTAATCTTGCTGCGACCTCGTTTCCTGTCACTTAGTTCGATTAAAGGTGAGGAAATGACCTTTTTAGTTATCCTCATTGAAGAGAATTCGTGTTTGGCCTGAGAATCTTAATCATTATCCTTAGTGGGTTACGATGTATATTAGGTTAGGTATTAAACTGAGTTTAAGTTAGTTAATATTTTTAGGGTGATTAACTAAGCTCAAATAATTCAAATATAATAATATTCACAGAATAACCATATCAATGAGCTCAGCTTCCATTATAGCAAATCGAAATCTAACCACAAACACTGCATACATATAAATAGTTAATTATAATCATAAGTCAATACATACCAAAACCCCTAGATATTCTGAAATAATATCCTAAAATACTGTAAAATATTGATTCTACTTACCTACTAAAATGCTTACTACAGGAGACTCGGATCGTCAACATTCTTATTATTAGGAAATCCTATATACATAAAACCTAAATTTAGTTTTCATAATAGTTACGAAAAAATTAAGGTTTTATCTAAAACGGTTATACAGTTATATATATATATATATAAAGTATATTATCATTTTTCTTATATAATAATATATAGTTTTATTATATGATTTAAGTTGAGTTATTAATTATTAATAATATACGTATAATATATCGTTTCGATCGTATCGAAACTTACTTTTAATCGGTTAAACTAGGTTTGATTACGGTAAGATTATCATAATATGTAAATTCGTAATATTATAGAGATATATGTTATACCAATTTACTTAATAATATTTGATATGTGCAGTTTATTACTATTTATATTATATCGTTTCAACTATATTGAAACATATTTAATATTGTTTATATTACGCTTTAATTATGAAAAGATCTGGTTTATTACCTAAGGTGATTCAATTTTTGTAAAGTTACTAACATGAAGTTTGTATAAACTCGATTATACGTGCTACGTATCCGTTTAAACGATTATCTCTAAAAGTATTTTTAATTGTAATATACGGATAAAGTTGTATAACAATCAATATCATATTGATATTATATTGTGTAATGAAAAATATACTTTCACACAATTTTGCAAAAATTATAACGAATCGTATATACTTAAATTTTATGAAAATAATGATATTAAATTTATAAGAATATCAAGTTCAATTTTTAATAGTTCTAGTAAATGATTATTAGTAGAGATTCACTCATTTTAAAAATCGATTTTTATAATATACAAGTTTTACAACTATTAATATTCTAAGTTTATAGTTTGAAAAGAGTGAAATGATACATATAAAATACTTTATTTAATAACATAAGAGGATAACAAATATTTCTTTTCTATAACTATTAAATATATATATAAAAAAAACAACACTTATAATTTATAAAAATAAAGTTACCTAAAAATATTATATACCAAAAAATTAAATCTTTTAGTGCTTTTTTCTTCTTCTTCTTCTTTTTTTTTTTTTAACTTTCACTCTCTCTCACCATTTCTCTCTCTCTCCTTTTTTATCCCCATCCCCCTACTGTTTCGAAATGTTGCTCCATTACAACACAAATGGCTTAAAGCAATTTTACTGCCGAGTATTCACCGCCATAACAATTGGCGGTTAGTATATTCTCTCTTTCTTTATTCTTCTTCTTCTTCTTTTTTTTTTTTGTTAAACTCATTTATTAGGTATGATAAGCTAAAGACCATTCTCCAATGTTATATTGCAATTTGTCCCTGACATTAGTTGGAATCCATGAAAAGAAATTTGAATCGGTCCAATTATGGATGGATGCATCACAATATCTAGTTCCTTTTTAAATTAAAAGCAACGTGTCATTTATCCGTTCAATGGTTCCACATAACTAAGCTTTGCTTCTTCCAATCTGTTTCCACGTCCCAAGACTTACCGCCACCTAATGCTTTATTTAATTATTTTCTTTCATTCCTTCTTCCCATGATTTTTTTTTTTTTTCTCGATTAGATTAAGCCATAACTCCCAAAGCTTAAAGTGTTCTATTGTTCAATATTAACATGCCAGGAGCCATGTAACTCCAATGCTATTCCTTGCCACTTGGGTCCAGTATTATTACGGAATGTGATTTAATTTGACAAATATAGCAATTTGAACTACTTCTTTACCTATATTTAGTGTATTATGATTTTATATACATGCATCACGTACATAACACGTATATCATAGGATTGTATAATTACTTTACATACTATTTTATTTATTATTTTTTTATATCGAGTAATTCATCTCTAACGTCTCAATATATTTTCGAGTTAATTTATAGATATATATTATATATATATTGGGTATATTCATAAATGACTATATATATTTATATATTATTTTATACAATATTATTTTCTTTTATTACCTAATTAACTTATTGATGCGAATCCACGAACACATAGCAGGTATGAACCACAATTGGATATTCAATGTTCAAGTGGAATGAGGGATGGGATGTATAAGGGGGTTTTGACCTTTAATGTGTATAGATATCACACACTAAGGCACATCGCAATCAAGGGTTGAGTTTAAAATAGAATTCGTACAACTCACGAATACTAAATGTCACTCAAGTTTCAAATGAAGGATTAGATGTAATTCATTAACTTACTCAAATGAAGGGTTCACTACAATATTAAAAACAAGATTGATAAGAACACGAGAGATTAAGGAGTAAAGTACACTTAATAATCTGAAAAGCCAGCTTAAAGGGGCTCAAGAATGTTCGTACTTCCAAAAGAAACGTTTAAGTGTAATTTTTTTGTAGGAATACTCTTTTTTGTTTGATTCTCTATGTTTCTTAATTATAAATGTTGCTATTTATAGCTAGTCCTAAAACTTTAGTAATAAAACTGTAAATAATATATGAGGTTTTAAACCCTAAGGAATGGCCTATAATCAAAATAAGGAAAATGTTTACAAAGTATACAAAATTGTACACTTAATGGAGTGGTTAGCATGTAGTCACCCAAGTTGTCTGTGGGTCCGAACAGGGGCCGGTTGGCAATCGAGTGTCCGAGCTGGAGTAGGTTGCTTGGGAGTCTTATTGTGATTGGCCAAGCTCCCAGTGAGGTCAGCTCATAATTGCTGTACTCGTAGATTGCTTTGCGCGAACTTTTCTGTATATGTCGAGCTATTCTTTAGTCTCGAGTGCTCGGCCATATGGTTTCTCAGCAAATGATAGACATGGGGCCGAATAGCTCTTTTCCTTCCCTTTGGTCTTCTAGTATTAGCTTGACATCGACAAAAGCTATTCGGCCTCGGCTTTGAACAATTTGGCCTTGGGTTAAGACAAGTCAGCTTTAGCTTTTGGTAGGTCGATGTTGGCTTAGGACAGGTCAGCCTTGGGCTTAGAGATCATTGGGGACCTATTCCTATCACTTATCTCTAAGTCTTCATCGCATTTCAAGTTCGATTTTAGGGGTTTCAATTATTTTTGTACTATATTGAATAATTACACTTCTAAGAAAAAAATTGGGATTTTTTGTCATTATTTTTTAAATCTAATCTTATTAGGTCGTTTCAACTAACTTTTCTAATTTAGTTGTAAATTTTGGACTTAATCTGATATGTTTTCCCTAAAGTCTTAAATTCAGGTATGATTGCTCTAAATTCGACTTTAAAATCTTATATAGAGTAATTTTTTATTATTTTGATTATATTTTTTATATTCTTATTATATTATAGATTTTCAAACATATGGGAATTCCTCGATTAGGGTTATCATGTTTCTTGTAAGTTTCTACTTTAATCGGTTTAATTTTTCAAATGCCCTAGATCTACTATTAACCCTAATCATATAAGGATAGGGCTTTGTCATAATACTGAAATGTTCATATCTTAATTGCTGATTTGTAGGGTATTACACTAATCGTAAGGGAGAAGATACAGAAGTTAAACACTTCCATCTCCTTCTTCGACGAAGACCTTGAAGGGGTTGACACACCTCATCAAGACGCCTTAGTGATAGGGGCAAGGATCTCAAAATTTGATGTCTTAAAGATTATGGTAGACATTGATAGCTTTACCGATATACTCTTCCTCCATACGTACGAAAGGATGAGGAAGAAGCTGTCGATAAAAATGAAGCCGTACCACCGTAATCGAGGAAGAAGTGTAGAAGCTGCTTAAAGCTGGCTTTATGAGGGAGGAAAAGTATTTGACGAAGTTGGCGAGTGTAATATTGGTTAGGAAGAAGAATGGGAAGTGGCGTATGTGTGTCGATTATACCAACCTTAACAAAGCTTACCCTAAAGATTGTTTCCTCCTTTCTAAGATTGACCAACTTGTTGATTCTACGTTAGGATATGCTCTACTAAGCTTTATGGATGCTTTCTTGGGGTATAACCAAATCAAAATGGACTCAAAGGACAAAATCCATACCTCCTTTGTCACCGATTTCAACATATATTACTATACCGTGATACCGTTCAAACTACAAAATGTCGGGGGTCATGTACCAGTGAATGGTGGCAAAGCTCTTTAAGCCCCAAATTGAGCAAAATATGGAGGTATACATCGATGACATGATTGTTAAGAGTCAAAAGCCAATTGATTATGTTAAGGATTTCCAGGAAGCCTATACCAAATGCGTACATACAACATAAAACTAAACCCATAGAAGTACGTCTTCAGTGTATGCTCTAGCAAGTTCCTCGAATTTCTAATCATATAGAGAGGTATTGAGGCCAACCCTGAGAAGATTACAGCCATTAAGGGAATAAAGTCTCCGACCTCAGTTCAAAACGTATAAAAGCTTACTAGTATGGTAGCTGCCCTAAGTAGATTTATCTTAAAGAGTGCTGACAAATGCACTGAGTTCTTTAAAATCCTCTAAAATCCCAAGGATTTTGAATGGACTCTGTAGTGTGCCATTGCTTTTTAGCAGCTCCAAGACTTCCTTACTTATCTATCGGTCCTCTCCAAGCCTATCTAAGGGGAGTACCTACTCTTGTACTTGATCGTATGCAACCGCACACTCTCCTCTATACTAGTCAGAGTAGAGGGGAGAGAACACAAGCCAATATATTAAATCAACCATATACTGAAAGGGCTTGAGGTCAAGTACACCTGTGTAGAAAAATTTGCCTGGCTATCGTCATCACAGCTCAATGGTTGAGGCCCTACTTCCAAGTGCACTAGGTAATCGTATTTACGAATCAACCACTACATACCATATTGCAGAAACCTGATGTGTTTGGACAGATGATGAAGTACGCAATGGAACTGGGTGTGTACAGAATCTAGTATTAGCTATAAATAACCTATAAGGCTTAGGTATTAGCGAACTTTGTAGTGGAGTATACAGGAGAGGAGAAAGCACCGTTAAGTAATGATAAGCCGATGTGAACTCTCTACATCGATGGATCATTTACCTCTAGGGTGGAGCTACAAGCCTTATTCTCACCGGCCTGCATAAGGTGATCATTTGCTATGCCCTTAAGTTCGGGTTCGATTCCAGCAACAACAAATTTGAATATGATGCAGCTATTGCCGGTCTCAAGTTAGCCAAGGAGATCAGTGCTAAGCAGCTACGGATATTTTCGGACTCCATGCTTGTCGTCAACAAGTTTGAGGTGAATATGAGGCTAAGGACAACATTACGACTAGGTAGCTTGAAAAAGTGAGAGGTCTTCTAATGGAATTCCCTTCGTGGGACATCAAGAAAATCTCCTGAATGGAAAATTCCGTAGCAAACTAGCTATCTAACCTCACCTCCACTGCTATGTAGAAGCCCAAGGTGAAGGATAACAATATCTTTATAGAGTGCCCGTTGGAAAAAAGCATAACCCCAGGCTTAACTGAAGTTGTGGAACTAACTGCAACAGCATTAGAGTCGAGTTGGATAGATCCTATTTGGAGTTATTTAGAGCAAGGTATGATACCGGAAGACAGGAGGGAGGCGAAGAAGCTCTAGTACCATGCCACCAATTACATGCTGATCGATGGCATCTTGTATTGCAGGGGAGTTAGCCTCCTCCTGCTTTGATGCCTCTGAGAAGAGGAAGAGTTGCACGTCGTGGAAGAGCTACATGCTAGAGTATGCAACAATCACATTCAATCTCAAGCCCTTTACCTACAGGTACTATGGCTCGAGTATTACTGGCCCATCATGAGGTAAGACGTAAAGGTTGTAGCCCAGAAGTGTTTGCAATGCTAGAAGTACGCCCCAATCAATCATGCACCCAACACTACCCTCTAACTCTTGATAAGCCTATGGCCATTCGCACAATGGGAGATTGATATCCTCAGCGCCTTCCCCAAAGCTTCAGGTGGACGGCAATTCATAATTGTCGCCGTCAATTACTTCACGAAGTGGGTAGAAGCCGAATTAGTGGCTAGTATCATGAAGAGAAGTGTTGAATCTTTCGTCAAAAATAAAATTTTCTCCCAGTTCAGAGTCCTTATGCCCTCATCATGGACAACAGTCGACGGTTCAACAACCCCAAGTTCAAAGAGTTCTACGCCAAGCACTACATCACCCCTCACTTCACTTCGATTGCTTACCCCCAATCAAATGAACAAGTCGAGGCAACTAATCTGGTCATTTTGGATAACATGAAGAAGTGCGTGGACTGATCTTAAGGTGCTTGGGCCGACGAATTACCTAATATCTTGTTAAGGTACAGGACCACCCATCGTACTTTTACGAGCAAGACCTCCTTCTGCCTTACTTTCAGGTCGAAAGTGGTTCTCCCAATTGAACTTGATCTCCCTAATATCCGGACTCAAAGTTTCAACACTATTACGTCGCGAAGTCGTAGAGTTGCAACAATCCCACTGTATAAATCAACCTATGACAGTAGCTGGCCTTACAATGCTTATCATAGATGTGATCTATATTAGGCGTCGATAACTTATTGTTTTGAAGTAAATGGTTCAATTAAGAATTTAACTAAAAATTACAGTAACGATTAAAGCCTTAAGTCAATATATATAATTACATGTATTTTACCGTAGAATTCCCAAGAGATTCTACATTATAACATAATAGTCAGCTAATTTACATATCATATATCAATTCTTCATTCGAAAGCTACTAGTACGACCTTAAATAAAACTTGATCATAGACCGGTTGATTCTCATTCCCTAAAGCTTCAAAAGAGAACTAACCTCCAAATAGTCGTAACATGGCATAATAATTAAAAGTTAGGACCTACAAAAGAATCTATGCAGGTATAAGTAATTACAGCTCGGTAAGTTGAATTGGAGACTTATGAATCTATATAAACACAAAAAAAATTATCAAGCAATTATTTTCATGCAATGTAACAAGCAAATGTCATCACACAACGTAGTCTGATCCATTGTGAAATCAGAGTAATTTCATCCGCTCTAATCTGGGTTGAGGAGTTTTCATGTTATGCAACAACTCACAACCAAACCCAAATTTGTGCAATAGAGACACTACTCCTCTTAAAACTATTCTTTGAACAAATACCCTCATCCTTATCGCGACCTTCTCTCCTGTCGCTTAATTCGACTAAGGATGAGAAAAAGACCAACTTGCTATCCAACACTATCTTTTTCAAAGTTGTCGGTATTTGGTTGGAGAATCTTAATGATTCCCTAAAGGGTTACAATGCATGTCTTTTTAGGGTATTTAGGTCGATTAGGATTAAGTTCAGTTTAGAGTGACCAAATAATTTCACACTATTACAATCACAACAATCATCACACATAACATAAATTCCAACACAAAATTAGATACATAGGTACATGCATAAGACTACTTACAATTATAATCATATACAAACCTAAGTCTTTGAATACTTTAAAATAGTACTCTAAAATATGATGAAGTATTAAACCCAACTTACCTGAAATCCTTAGTCACTCACTTAATCGGTTGCAGGTTAATTTGTCTTCATGTATCCTATAATATAAATACACTTTTTAGAAGTTATACTTTAATGATACATATTATAGGTTTTGATTTAACTCAATTCTCCTTATGTACCTATTATTTAGTAACAATTTTATGTTAGTTCCTTAAACACCTAATTACTTTCTAAATCAGTAATTAGCCATTTAATTATTTAATTAGTCCCAAATTATTCATTTTTTCTCATCATTTTAAGGATAAAAAATTACTTAAAATTTTCAAAATTAATTTTAGAAAAATGGCTTCATAAAACTGTTCTAGATTACCTTAATAGTCTATAGAAAAATTTCAAGCTCCAAACTACACTTTTAAATCTATTTATTTCCAATTCTAAATATGTTCGGTTTTGTTTAATTTCTTAAACACCGTATATTTACAAACATCATTAAACTTAATCACTATTTTTCCTTAAATCTACATACAATAAAACATCATAATAACAAATTAGATAATTTTCTAGGAAAAATTAATAATTTTAATAAATTTTGCAAAATCGAATGAATATTAGGACTTACCCGGTCCTTAAGCTTTCAACCACCAACACCGGTTTAGGGTGTATCAGTCGATCAAGGAGGTCGGTTTGGAGTTGGGTGGTGGTGGTGGTTCGGTTCCGGGTGGTGGTGGTGGTTCGGTTCCAAGTGGTGGTGCTATATGGGTTTGGCTTACTTGCTTTAATTGCACAATTTTGTGTAATTTTTTTGAAATCCTAACTTCTCTCTCAAATTTTGGTGCTCTCTATTTTTTTCTAACTCTTAACAGACCAAATGAACTCCTATAATTTTCTTACTATTTATAGAGTTGTAAAGCAATTTTAGTGCATTAATTGAACAAGACAATTGCTTATCTTCTTCTATTTTTGCCTTTCAAGTATTTGATTTTTATTGGTCCAAATTTTTTCTTCTTTCCCCTAACTTCCACGACCAAATTCTGGATGGATCTTAACCTTTCTAATTTTTTTCTTATTTTTCTTTGATTTTTTAATAATTTTCTTTAATTTTTTAGCAAATTTCAGGCAATTTAGGTAATTTTGCATATTTTTACCGATGCATAAATACATATGGAGTACGTGGAGTACAAGTAAATACTCCTAAATATTATTTAGATTATTCTATGATTTTTAGTATACATATAATTTATTTCTAATGATTTATTAATTATCGGAATGCATTTTACGCATTTTTGATAAATTACAAGTAATATGTTTAAAATTTGAAAATTCTAGATTCTCTTATTTTATTACTTATTTTCTTAAATTCAAATTTACAGGGTTATTTTTACTAATTTTTCTAATCTTGTTTTATAATTTAGGCTCGATTGGATCCTTTAATCGATTCGATTGCCTTAAATTTCATGTACTCAGTTCAATCCTACAGTTACATAGCTTATATTTAGGGCTTACAGACATCGCCCTTAATGACTTACTACTAAAGCAAGCGTTGATACCATCAAGAAAATAAAAAACCTTGTTGCTGCTAGGGTAACCGCATACCAACATCAGGCTGTCCCGTATTACGATAAAAAAGTCAAACATAAGGAGTTCAAGGTGGGCGACCTAGTATGCAAAAAAATAGAAACCACAGGTTCACACAAAGGGCAGGGTAAATTGGCCCCCAATTGGGAAAACCCGGTTAGAGTCAAGAAGAGATTGGTTAATGGAGCATACATGCTGGAAAGATAAGATGGCGAGCTCATCCCCTACACATTAGAACGTCGATAATCTCTATCTTTATTTTGATTAAAATTCCATTATAAACAATTTTTTTTTTCTGTTGTGACGAAATAAAAGTTGTTTCACAATTGATTGTCTACGTCTCTCTCTCACTCCTTTTCTTTTTGCTGCCATTTGATCCTTTGAAGAGGCATATGGATAATCAAATGGGCAAGTTGGAACGCTACAGACCTGAATCCCCTCAGGAAGCCTTGGCAAGGGGAAACACCCCTTATACAAAGGAACTCCCCTTCACTTGTAGGTCAAACGCCATAGATGTGGCCCCTTATGATAACCTTGGCAAAGGGAAACACTTCTTATACAGAGGAACTCCCCCATACTAGATAGGTCAGAACGCCACCAACTTGACCCCCATTAAGGTAACCTTGACAAGGGAAACACCCCTTATACAGAGGAACTCCCACAACAGTTAACCTCGGTAAGGGTCAACTCCCCTTATGTAGAAGGATTCTTAAGCATATATACTCAAAAGACAAATAGAGAACAGGAGAGGACGTTTCAAAAATATTTATCTATTCATTCATTGATTGTTTAATTATACAGTAAAGGCCAACATCTTAGCTTAACTGACATTGATTTCAATAAAAAAAAAAAAAGAAGAAGAGAAATTTGCTATCTCCTAGAATCAGCTAACTTTGGTAATTAAAAAAAGTCCAGGGCATCGATCTATTCGGAGCACTGATCCGTCGGTGCTTCAAACGGTAGGTCTTGACTTGGAGCGAGGCCTAAGGGATACGAACCCAGAGCAACTGGAGGATTGCCCCCAAATGGATTATCTTGAAGAGCTTCTTTGGGGGCGAGCTCCTAGTAAGCTATTGGGGTAAAAGCGGAAGTAGATGTGCCTTACCCAACCCCAGTAGCAAAGGGAGCATCGGCATCATCGATAACCACCTAGGTAGACTCGCTTTCCCACGCCAAGGCTTCTCTTTTTTCATTAAACGTTAAGGAGTCTAAGAGGTCGAGGAAGCTGAGATCTAGATCCGGATAATGGAAGAGAACCTCCCTCTGAGTATAGTGAGCAGAGTCAGTGGTCAGGTCTTCCAGCCCATCTAACCACTCCTTGGTCTTCCTATAGTCGGCAACCACCTTCTTTATAGCAGCATTACTAAGGACCTTCTCGGTCTCCATCTTGGAGATGATCTCTTCCATCTTCAAAACCTTGTCTTGCAGCTCCTTGACCTACTACTCCAAACCAACCTTTAAACTAGCTAGCTCTAGTGAAGTGGCCTTAACGCCTTCGCATTTGGACACCTTCATCGCCAGCTCGGTTTGCAACCTAGCCATAGATACCTTTGGCTCGGCATTTTCTTTCTTGAGTCGGGCCCAAGTCTCGCCCTCTTCATCTAACTTTTGAGAGAGACAAGCCTTTGTCTTTTGGTCATTCTCCAACCGAGCCTTCAGGTCGTTAGCCTTCTTGGCCGCCTTTTCAACATTGTCCCTTTCCTATTTCACATCCTTAAGCCTTGCCTTAAGCCCTATCACTTGCACAATAGAGTGATGCAGGCACCTATTAGCATTGGAAAATTTTTTCAAGTAACTCTTACTTGAAGTCTTTACCTCCAGTAGGTACTTCTCATGCCAATGCAATACCTCCCGAAAGCCCTTTGTCTCTTTTTAAGCAACATCGGATTTGTTCTGTTAAAGCAATACTTGGATGTAGTACTGGAAATTGAAAACAAAGCCTACTATTAATAAAATAACACATAAAAACACGACAACACAAGAGCAACGAAAACTTACCTACCACATTAGTGTGCTTAAGTAGCCTACTATCTGTATGGGGTCATCCTCACCTTCCAGGGAGAGCCCTTCGAGGATAGCCCAATCGCTAAGGGTGTAAGACCTTATCGAAACCTAGTAACTAAGCGTTCAGTGTTGCAGCATCAGATCATTATCATGAACCTCCTACTTTGGCTTAAGAAGCTTCCCTCGGACCTTCTTCATTTCCAACTTGGGGGCTCCCCTCAATAGCTCCTCATCTCAAGAAGTATACGACACTTCTTAGAATGAGTCTTGCCCTATCTCCATAAGCCTAAAATTGTTCAAGACTTCAAAAAACGCGTTCTTCATGTCATCGACGCTTTAATAAGGATAGGACATGGGCTACTCATTCCACTTCCTCTTACTCAAAGGCACCTTCATTAGGGGTCTTTGCTTCTTTGCTCTATGACCTAATTCCCCAACTATCTCAAGAGCCATGCGCTTCTGGCCAGTAGCTTGAGGAAGGGTGGCCCCACGCTTAATCTCTTCCTCCTTCGCCCTTGGAGAGGAAAGTACCTGTACATTGGGCCTCTCCACTTCAGCTTCTTCAACGCCCACCATAATGGGCTTAGTAGAAGGGGCGAGGGTAGGAGCGGACAAAGCCACACCCAAAGGCTCTATATCTATGGGCTCGTCCCGGATGCTGAGGGGAATCTCGTGAGGAACAAATCTTGGTCGTGCTTTACTGGTCTCCCCAAGTCCTGGCTTTGCCTTTGCCTTGGGCAAGTTTGCCTTACTTCGCACTTGGCGTTGGCTCATCAAGTTATCCACAGAGGGACAAGGCATCCTTGGGGCTAAATTTTTGCCTACAAGAAACCTAATTGAAATTTAGAAAAGGAAAACAAGAACGAAAAAAAAAAAAAAGAAACTACAAATACCATTTACAAAATACTGCCATGATTGGCATAACCAAGGGAGTCTTCCTATCTTACAAGCGTCAAAGGAAACACCAAAGGAAGCACCTTACCACTAACACAACTTAATTAGGTACCAGAAATACTTGTACCTTCGGTCAATATCTCCACTACAGCTTTCTTCATGTTAGGGAAGAGCTCGAAGATCGAATACCAAAAATGCCTCTCCACGGTCTTCGCAGCATTGATCTCTTAGTTGTATCTTAATGCCATAAAGGCCAGGATCTCTTGGGCGGCCTCAGCATCGCTGGGACCAAGCCCTTTCTCACCTCTGGTACAGACCATCTCGATCCATCGGGTTCAGAAGTTCGACTTTTTAGGCAGTTTAACCACTACATACTCGTCTTGCCAGCCTTTAACTAAATCTAAAAGGTCGTAGAATAACTTCTTCCTTAGGCACGGTTGGAGATAAGGCCACCCCCTGATACTCTTCCACATGTAAAAGTGAAAGAAGAGCTGAGGAGTAGCCCTTACCACTAGGTGTTCGCAAAGTGCCTGAAAAACCTTCAGTACTCTCCACCTATTGGGAAGGACTTACGACGAACTATAGCGGTGGTAGTTGAAGAACTCTTTCTTGAAGCAACTTGGAAGGTGGTGTTGCCTAAACTCCAGACACTTATCGAATATTGCAAAATGCCTCCCTGATAGCAGGGCAACCTGTTCACCACTACTTGGTAACCCAATTTGCCACCCAAGGATCGCCTCTATAAGAAAGTTGCTTATGATCCAACTGGAGGCAAATTGCTTGCTTCTACTCATACAATTATTAGGCCCCTTGCCCGTCTCAAGGGTAGTAAACAAATCCTTCGGAGGGGAAAGCAAGGTAACGTGCGCATTTATATCCTTGGGGACAACATTGATGATTCTAGCCTTGTTTAGCGCCTTCACGATCATCCTCGTAGGTCTATTGAGCTAGTGACAAGACTTCATCTTCTTGTGCTTGAAGGGGATCACTCATTGTAGACTCTAAACTAAAAAGATGCAGTGACGAAGAGGAATCAGTCTCACCTCTATTAGTTGACATGACTGTGGTATTCGAAAAAGGAAGAAAAGCTTTGAGAAAGTTTGAAAAGTTTTGAAGAAAATTTTAAGTTTGATAATGGTAGAACAAAGAGATTGTAGAAAAGTGGTCTCGCTTTTGGATCCTTCTATTTATAGGCATACCGCTTAGGAAGCTGTACAAGCAGTTATAGGGATCCGTATAAGTATGAATCCCTTGGAATGCAGTGTAGCAGACACGTGGAAAACATCTTGATCGGACATTTACCTTTAAAAGGTAAAAGGCATGTAGCTATACATTAGTTTGTTACACCATGACGCTTATCATTTTGCATTTAATGTATGGAATACAAGCGGGCAAAAATCATATTTAAAAAAAAATTCCTTTGACAAAAGGCTTCTTTAGGGCCCATCCAACTTTCACTTAGTCGGTATAATAAAGACATGACGCAATTGTGTCTGCTCGGTCCTCGTCAAGCACTGTTTGAATAGATTGGTTCGTCGCCTTAAAACCCCTGCCCAGTGAGTTACAAAGGTGTCCCACTCCGATACCCTAACCTAAACTTCACTTAGGGCTCCATCACTTTGCTTTAAAACTCTTGACCACTTCTATTTATCTCGCCTCGGATATTTTTAGCTCGAGTATCTACTGCCTCGAACACCTTCACCTTGGCTACCTTCTAGTCTAGACCTATGCGCCCACAACATTGGCCCTATAGTGCCAAGTCGAATTCCTTTGAGTCAAATCGATTACACCTAAACAGCTTATATATTCCTTCTCTTTGCCTTCACTTCGATAATGAGATTGCAAGGGGATAAGTGTTGACATGACATTTTAGACATGGGCTCCTTAGGCTCGATCAGATCTAACATGTCTCGTAGCGTAGGGCTCACCCCTATGGGCTTAAACCTTAGGCCTAAATGGACCAAGCCCAATAAGTCCTGTAACAGCTAAAATGTACAAGATAAGGATGAAATAGTCATGTTTTGAATAAGTGGGACATATCGGGTATAATGGCTCTACTCTCTTACACTTAAGGGAGAAGATCTCTCCTGTTAACTAACATCCAATTGCAGACTCCACTCCACTATAAATACCAGGTCATTACCAACGGTAAATCTCTCTATGCTTTGCATACTAAGCCTACATATTACCCTTAAGTATTCTATACATTGCTAACTTAAGAATCGGAATGGTCACGCTGGATAACCCCCCGACTTTCCCTCATTGCATATTATTTTGCAAACCTTACACGTATGGAATCCAATGACACTTCTCATCATTGAAAAGAATAATAAAAAAAAGATAATTATTTTACATCTTTTTTCTATATGCTAGTTATTGTAAATAAATAGTAATAAGAATATATATATATATATATGTCTCCTTAAGACCATTCAAAGAAACTTCCTTAAATGCAACCCGATATCATATAACCCCATATTTATTTTTCAATTTATTAAACCAATATAATTTTTAGAGATATATGGCATCAAAATTGTCTTACACTTTGGTAATATAAAATAAGGGGGGAAAAAATAAGGTTCAACTAATTTCCAAGCATGGAAAAAAAATTAAAAATTTGCATATAACATACCATATTTTTGGAAATAACCCAATTTAGACCTAAGACTAGGTCAAATCTAGCTCGGACCTACCCGGTCAAAGGCCTAATCTCCCTTCAACTAGGACCGACTCAACAGATTCAGCCCGATGGTTCGACAGGTTGGTTTTCGACCAATGAACTACCCAATTTTTTTTTTTATAATTGGAAAAAAAATTCTTTTATCTTTATTTTTTATTTGAAAAAAAAACTACTAATAAATTATAAGAATTTAAAATTTTAATTATTTCACTCTATTAATTGTTAGGCATTAAGATTAATTATTCATACCCTATTAATTGTTGGGCACGATATTGATAATTTATATTTTCAATAATGTATAATTATTATTTTATTCCCACAATTAATGAATTGAGTAAGTAAACCTATTTTTATAGGTGAGAATTGGACTGATGTTATAAAGAGAATAACATCTATCTAATATTTATAATTCACTTACTATTTTATATATTGTCGAGCCTGATTTGCGTTTTTTTTTAATTAATTTTTCATTTCTAATTAATACTAAACTCTAACCCGTTTTAGTATTAATCCTCGACTAAAGAAATTAGAAAATTTCAATTTTTTATTGAAAATAATTTTTGGAGTCGCCACTCGACCGTAATCGAGAAAAAGGAAAGAAACCATAATCAATTGGATGGATTGATTACGATTTGGCTATTGGTCTTTGATTTCAATTTGAGTGAAGAACCAGAGGGTTCTAAATTCGGGGGCTAACCTATTAAACCCTAACGGGTACTACTATCTATTTACCGAAATTATGATTATTCTTTTAATTATAATATTTAAATAAATAATTAATTAAAAGAAAAAAAAAAGCCTAAATTTCTACATATTTTATCATCACCCCAAAGATGCCTACGTGCCCGTTAGCGGGGATCAGACGATCGTAGTTCTTTCAAAAACTTTAGTGTGTTGATTAATTTTAATTTTTGAAAACCGATTGAATTTATGTTATTACCAATTTAGTTTATTTAAATAAAATCTAGAAGGGCCTTAACTCTTAAGTGTTTTTGTTTTATAAAAAAATGCTCTAACAATCCTATTTTTAAAAAAGGGTCTTTTATTAATTTTTATTTAAAGAAAAACAACTTTCTATGTGATATACCAAATCTTAAGATATGACCAATCCTAACAATCCCTAAACTAATATATACGACCATCTATCAAAATAAATTAATTCCATATGATACACTGGTATAAGAACTAATACTAAAACTCCTAAACTAACATATATATATATTATATTATGTTAACTAATAAAGTATAATTAATATAATAATATATATATGTAATAAAAACCAATCTTAACAATTCCTTATCTAATATATATATGTCTTTATATTTATATTAGTACTTATTAAATAAATATTCACTTAAATCAATATAATATACTTAATCTATATAGTGGAAACTAATACTAAAGAAATATCCTATTAGATAAATATAATTATATATACTATCTTAAATTATTAAAGACCTAATAAAATAATAACATAATATAATAATGAAAAAAATTAAAAAAACCGAACCTTGACTTAATCTTGTTTGGTTGTGGCATGCGAGTATGGGGATCAGCTAAGATAAGAGAGTGCAATGTGCTGTTGGTCGTCAAGTTTGGATGTCAACATTATGCGTAGTGTGCAATGGACATGGGTGNGTCTTTATATCTATATTACTACTTATTAAATAAATATTCACTTAAATCAATATAATATACTTAATCTATATAGTGGAAACTAATACTAAAGAAATATCCTATTAGATAAATATAATTATATATACTATCTTAAATTATTAAAGACCTAATAAAATAATAACATAATATAATAATGAAAAAAATTAAAAAAACCGAACCTTGACTTAATCTTGTTTGGTTGTGGCATGCGAGTATGGGGATCAGCTAAGATAAGAGAGTGCAATGTGCTGTTGGTCGTCAAGTTTGGATGTCAACATTATGCGTAGTGTGCAATGGACATGGGTGAAGTACGTGTTCAGTTTGGTCAAGGACGTCTGTGAAGCGATAGAATTGCTGGAAATTTAGATGGCGTTAAATTGTTGTCGGCATAGAGCTACTGTTTGGATTGTCTTCGGAATTGGACGTTAGATTTGCTTCATAATTGCTGAACGTTGGATCGCTTCATAATTGGATGTTGGATCGGCTTCAGAATTGACGTCAGGACTTCGAATGGTGGAAATTAGAGTTAGATTTCCAGTGATTTAGAATTATGGACGTTAGGACATAGGAATTGGCGTTGGATTTAGTGATTTGGAATTGGAATTTTCTTATTAGGCTTTCGCCTCGGATTTGGAGATTGCGAAGGAATTATATTGTTAAGACTTCGGATTGATTTTGGATCAGCTAGGCGAAGATTCGGATTTGTGGCTAAGTGATTTTAAAAAAGAAAAAAAAAAAAAACCGTTATGGAAGTGAAGCTATTTTTCTGTGTGTTTTTATAAACCCAAACCATATCGTATCGTATTGAATCGTATTTATTGTATCTGATTTGATAATAATTAAACTAGATTCAAATCCGATTTAATAAAATCAAATTAGATTCAAATGTTTTTAATTAGATATAAATCTCGTTTATTTCTTTCGCTCTTGTAAAATATAGAAAAATAACCTCAAATTAAATCCAATCCAATACTTCAATACTTATCCATTAGGCCGTTGGTCTGCGCCTTAACATTCAGTACAATTAAATTGTACTTAAACTATCTAATTCTCTAAAATATATATTTTTTAACTAAGCTAAACTAAAATGATTAATTCTAAAATAATTTACTTCCTAAAAAAAATCTAAAAATCTTTTTAACTTTTCCTTTTCTCATCATTTGTTGGTATTTTCATTATTTGTTAATTTTTTTATTATCTTTATCTTTTATTAATTTTTTTTTTGTTATTTTTGTTTTTTAATTAGGATCCTTTTTGTTAAAAATAAAAATTAGGATTACAAAAGAGCAAAAATTAGGCGTCTACATATATGATGTAAATATATTTCTTATGATTTTAATGATATTAAATTATAAATACACTTCTTTTTTGGTGATTTTTTTTTTGTTGAAAAACTCTTTTGATAATTAAAGTAATATATATTATACCATAACTATTTACTTTTACCAACATTAAAATATATAGATTTTAATAATTTTTTTATCAACTTTTAAATATAAGTAATAATATATATTCAATTTTATTTTATATTTTAATTAGAGAGTATACTTAAATTTAATTTATAAAAAACTTTCTTTTTCATTTTTTTTTTCCAATTTTCGAGTCGGAATTGACGAGTTGAACTGCTGGTTCCTTCGACTCGGGCTTCAACTCGCTGGTTTGACGGATCTAACACATTGAACCACGCTAACCTGCCAAACTCGATGGGTCAAGCTATGGTTCAAGCTTGTGACTTATGAGTCCAGACCGATTCAGTAAATCGCCAGGCCAATTCCGATTCGATTCACGAGTTAGACCCGATCCTTCCATAAGTCTAAATCAATTACGAAATACTACACATTAAATTTTTATTTATTTATATATACCATGAACCAGCCATGTGAGAAGCCTTTGTTTATCATTATCAATGCAAAAGCAAAATATTGATTTTTATATAGTTCCGTTTTTGTTTTTAATGGGACTAATCTCGTGTATTTCTTTAATTTTGAATCATTTAATAAATATTGAATTTGATAGTTCAAGTTTTAAAAAATGTAAAGGAATTATAGGATAAAGGATTGAATCAATCACATCAAAATAGAAGATAAAATAATGCAAACTCCTACAAAATATATGCTTACTTGATTTTCGTTTTCATTTTGAGTTCTCTAAGATAACGTGTCATAAATTGAACAAAATTTTTTATCTCATATTTGATTTATAATTTTACTTTATAACTAGAGAAAAAATTAGAGTGAAATGCTAAATAGAAAGTCCAAATTTTATCCAATCTATATCATTCACTTAACGAAAACAAAAATATTTTTTGCATTCTTAAAAATATCTTATCATATTATAATATTAAGTTAATTAATATTATTTTTATTAAATATTACATAAAACTATTTACTTTATAATATATATTTTGTATCAAATACTATATAAACCAAACATAATATAATAAGCTTGTATTATCTAGTTCTCATTATATCTATTTTATTAAACTCTCTTTATTTAATCCAATTTTTGCAACGAAATGCTAGTTAAAAGTAAGAGGTTAAGACTAAAGACTGCTGATGTATGCTAATAAATAGACCCGACATGAGAACCTGCCTGGTCGAAACCCTCGGATCACTGGACCCTTTAGGACAAACTGCCGGCCCCGTGCAGAGCTTAGGCTGTTTATATAGATTCAAAGGCTCCATGGTCGGTTCATAACTAACTAGTTCGGAACTTAATTTTTTAGCATGAAAACTAAGTAGCTCTAACCAAATATTTAATAAAATTGAAAAAGATTTACCATTTCATTTACAAAAAGAACTACAACCATCTACACTACAATATTATCAATGTAGAATAAGAAAACTAAAATACATCAATAGCGAATCCCACATTATTAGGAAATGAGAATTTGGTTTTGACGGTAGTCTTTTAAGTACTAAACCAGACCATCTTTAAAAACGCATTTATTTCATTTATTGTTCGCATTAAAGGTATATTCCAATACATAGTATAAACTAACTCTACTTAGCTCCGTTACCTTTTCCAGTTCATATAGATTCAGAGACAAATGGCCAAATTAATTATCGCTCAACGATAAACAGTGAGTGAGAAAAGATATTGAAGAAAAATTATCCAGGATTTGATATGGACTAACAAAATTTTTTAATTTTTATCATCTAAATTAGTCGAGGACAAATGACTCAATTCTTAACAGACATAATCTTCTAACAGACTTTTTTAACATCTTTTCTCACCGTTTATCATTTCTCTTAATTTCTTAATTATCGGCATGTGAATTCAGATATATATTTACTCTTAGACCGCTTTCATAAAAAGGTCAAAGATATAATATAATAATATAAAAGGTTAATTTCACAAACACTAACAACCTTTCTTTTTATTTTAATCTTGCACCTAAAATCGAAAACTTTCATTTTTCAAATATTTCATTTAGAAGTTTAGAGTTACAAAATGTTATAATTAATTGAACTTTTATTGTCAAATTTACTACCCCATCATTGTTAAATAGACGTAATGGCAAAAACTCATTTATCAATTTAACCGGTAAAAAAAGTTTTCAATTGAGTATAATATTTACCAAGACCAAAGCTTCCAAGCGTGAAACTATCCAATTATGTTTCTACTTCAGATGGCAGAGCCCCACTAATTCAACCAAACTTGTCAGGAAATCTAATTCACCAATTTCCTTCTTCTAACTAGATAACATAAATCCTGCCCAAAAAATAGACAAGATAACCAAAATTAAACCTATCCAGTTGACATGAAATTTTTCATTTCTTTCATCACTTTCTGTACTGAAATGGTCGCAAATCTAAGTGAATCTGGTCTACTTTGCTCCATCACAGTAGTCTTGGCCAGAGAAGATTTAACAAAAAGGACTCGATTATTAGGCTAGGCAAGAATGAGAAGAAAATCAAACTGCTCGATTTTGGTCAGTTCATCAGGCACCCACCATAGAAGCTCCAAGTGTCCGACCTCAATAACTCATTTGGACTCAGCTACAAGAAGTACGCCGGACAGTGGGTTTGCAAATTGTCAAGATGATGCCCTTCAGCCTTGAGGATGCCAGGGTAACCTACCAAAGAATGGTGGTTTTTTGAATTGGATGAGATTGCGAACAAAGCATGGGCTATCCTAGTAATTTCATTAACATGTATATTGGAAGCACAACTTTCTCCCAGTGCTAGGTCATGAATGGTTAATTAAAGCAACATATTTATGACCACAGTACAATTACATACCACATATCAAGAGAGGCACATACTTTCTCTTTTTATAGCACAAAGCAGCAGCAAAGGCAGCTGTGGAGCTGTCCAGAAATTTAGGCTAATCAAT
The DNA here is from genome assembly GCA_024138015.1 of Lumnitzera littorea. NCBI lineage: Eukaryota > Viridiplantae > Streptophyta > Magnoliopsida > Myrtales > Combretaceae > Lumnitzera > Lumnitzera littorea. The sequence continues at coordinate 112,213,748 of JAMXBB010000008.1, read as the reverse complement.
GTTAGAATCGAAATGTTGCCGAATCAAAGATAATGAAACAAACTCAGCATAAAGTACACATAACATACTCCTCTTGCATTTCCTCAAAAATTACCTATTCATCATCCTCAAGAACATTCCGACGCCTTTGAATCTGACAAAACCACATGATACAGAAAGGAAGATGGAACCAGTCAATCAATGATCCATTATAATTTAAGTCTGAAGATAAATTTTTATATTTGCTGAATGTATACCGGAAAAAAAAAGAAATTATGACAACTTACAGTGACTTTTGTTTGTTTGGTTGTTTGTGTGTTAATCTGCTCAAGAAGTGAGATAAGCCTATCCTCAGAAACCTGATATAGAAGAATTGACTTTGTCGATCAGTAGAGTGATAGATTATCGTGAAGTAAAATATTTATGATCTCAAAGAAAGGCAGACAACTCAATGTACTGAGCAATACCTTCTCAACTATCTGGCCCATTTGTGCAGCACGCAGTATAACATCTTCAACCCCTCTTGCCTTCTCAGGTTTCACCAAAGCAATACGAGCAACTAATGAAAAAGAATGACTGTTAAAAATATATAAATGATGAAGCTTATGAGAAATGAAGAAAGAACAAACTACAGATATTTGATCATTGAACTAACCCAAACAATATAACCACATTTCCCTAAAAACTGCTAATAAAAGCTGTCTTCCAGTGCTTAATAAAAAATTTTTTTCTTGAATCGTGACTAAAGCTAACAAAACAGTTTCCATACACCCTACTTACTTACTGATCGTATTTTTTTGGGGATAAATCTACACTTTTGAGACCATTGATAATTTTTATATTATGCAGTTCTTAAAAAGCATATCATTAATATTTTAGTGTCTGTAATTGATCATTCAATGTTCAAGCCTAAAAACCTCAAAAGATGATGCTGATTGAAAAAGCATCTGATGCCTTTCAATATCATGATTCAGTCAGTTGAGTCTACCTGCTTTCTGTATGAAAGCAATTCTAAGAATTGTTCTACTAAATTTGAATTCATTTTTCATATAAAGCAGAGACACAAGGAATTAGCATGAGATCGGATGTAAATTTTCTTGGTACAGCTCTCTGATGGAGACCCTAATAAAAAAAATGACATCATTTCTCGTATGATATATTTTACAAGATATACCATCTAATCTAATATAACACGAATATATTAGAAGGAAAGTTAGAAGGAAAATAAAATACTTTATCTTGATCATATTACTTTATTTCAAGATTTATTATCATCTTTAGAAGATATAGTTACATTTTCCTTATGTGTTGAAAATTTGGTCATGGCTTGTATACATACTCTATTTGTACGATATTATAAAGCAAGCTAGAAGTGATGATCTTTCCAGGTTTTCCTTTAAAAGTCATCAGAACCATTTCATAAAAGGTTCTAGAGGGAAATAACAAAGGCAAAGTAAATAGAGAATTAATTTGCAGCTTTTCTCCTAAAGTTTGAGATAACCAGAAAATTACTTAAAATAGAGAGAGAAGAAAGATCAACTAGAAATGGAAAACAATTTGAGACTAATTGCAAAACCTAGTTGTGCAAGTTGAGGAGTGGGCATGCCAGATGGAAAGCTGAGAGGAGGCACTACAAGATCGATGATGATGCTGAGAATAGTAAAGTAACCTAAGGCTTTGGCATCTATGGTATGGCCTAGGCTTTCTCATGCATGTTATTCGCGACCCTGGCAACATTGATGGGGTTGATGAGTGAGGGATAAAATGTGATGAACAGTTGGTCAGGTTCACACAAGACAGGAGAGAACTTTGGTGATGGCATTGGCTGTCGTGTGGCCTGAATGCGATTTGAGTTGGAGTCACGAATTTTGAGTGCCCTCCTGATAACAAGTGGTACTCCATCTGGTGTCTCTGGCTGTGTGAATGGCATTGGCTGTGACTGACTATAGTGGCTAGACTATGGTTCTGGCAAGGCACTTGTGCTGCATCATAAGAAACCCAGATTTAACACTCCTGTTGAAAACCAAGATGAATTTTCCAGATGGAACCAAAGATCCTTTAGGATGGCCCAAGAGATCCGAATAAGTTTTCCATAACCAAAGCACTCCAAAGGAGAATCAAGTTGGCTAGGCCGAATTACACTTGGTGGGTGAGGCTCAACAGTGGTTTTATAAGCTACAGTGAGAGAGCATGACTTGACATAGGAAATTTTCAAACACTACTGCAACCTATGGTTTGGGCTTCCACTGAGAATAACTTATTGGGTGAACTTATTAAGTTGAACCTGACAGAGAGTCTTGAAGACAGTCACAAGTTCCAAGTGTTGCTTTCAAAGGCTTCTACAGTGAGTTCAAACTAGCAGGTAAGTATAGTTACAACAGGATCGATTGAGGTGGGTCAGGAGGATGTGGAGATCCAAAACCCTGTGAATTTGGTGATCGCTTTGGCACATGCAATTGAAAAGAAATTGCAGATGTACCAGCAACGATTGCAAGATGATAGTAACGATGTAGTTTCAACAAGGGTGATTGGAGCATCTTAAGTGGGAAGGGGCATAGCCTTGGAAGCAGCTGCAGAATACAGCAACCTTCATTCACCATTTGACTCGTGCATAGATAGCAGAAAGAAGGTCTACAGGGTTATATCATTATTGCCATGAAGCATTTGTGTTTGGAGATCATTGCAAGTTGTAGTTTTGGTTGGAATTGGAGGATGAAGGTGTTCAGCAGATATATTGACTTCTAAGCTTGAAGACAAGCTCATCATTTGGAAAAATAAAAGATTTATCTCTGTGTTATTACTTCATTTCCAGATTTATTACTGCTTTTAGAAGATATTATCAGAGATACAACTAGAGTGGTGAAACCTATTTCTTATGTGTATTCTAGGAGGCCAAAGGAGGTTGTGGCTCCTAATCATGATACTTGAGTTGGCTTGGGAATAATCCTATTGGGTAGGGTAGTATGTTTTTATATATAAATAATTGGTGCTTGTTTATAAATAAGGAGGGATTATTAATTTCAATAAAGTGCTTGCTGATGTAGTAAGAGCACTAGAATAAACCAACATAAGCAAGTGTATTTGCTGAGGTAGCAAGCTGAGTTGGCTTGGTTCCATGTAAATACTAAGTTAGGGAGGGCATCCAGATTCTTCTCCAGCAGGTCAGGTGGTTTGTTTCTGAGTTGCTAACTCAGGTTCTGAGCTTGAAGCTCAGGTGAGTGCCATGTTACTGCTCCTACGTGTTCTTAGTTGAACCTGCTGAAGTGTTAGCTCTATCAGTTAGACTTTTGGTTATCTTTTTTATTGGAAAGTAAGGTCATTCTAGGCTTATATAATATCCTAACCCTATGAGAAGATGAGCAAATGCAGAAGTTATTACCCTTTTATTGACTATTCAAGAGACCAGAAGGCTTCTCTCTTCATGAGCCCCCAAACCTAGTCAATCATAGGTTCTAGCGAGGAGGGACAGAGCTCTAACAAAGGCAAATCTAGCATAATTGATGATTTGCTTGTGAATTGCCCATGGACTAGATCCATTCCCAAACCTAATACATGATATGATATAATCAAGTCTGAAAGCTAACTTGAAATGAAGAAGTGATTAAGAATCTTCACTTACGTCTTTCTCGCGCTTCAGCTGACAAAATCTGACTAAGCATCATTTGCCTTCTTTCATCAGCCTCTCTGTAGTAAATTTTCAATCAGTTTATCAAGGAAGGATGTCAAAGATGCAATACGAAATGAAGCTGGGCCAAATATAATTCCTAAAGTTGAACATATGCTACAGTTCTAATAAGGTAAATCAGTACCTTTTTGCCTCTTCCTGGGCTTTCTGCTGTTCTGAGTTTTGTTGACTTCCCTGTCAGCAAGTATATTCCCAAAGCCAAAACCCATAAATTATTCCCAGCAATAACACAAGAGAGACTAATATTTGCAGGGTATATGACTAAAATCAGGTAACTACCATTCCACGTTGAGCCATGAGCTCCTGCATTCTTCTTTGCCTAATCGCTTCAAGTTCAGGGTCAGCCTGAAACATTACATGAAAAGTTACTAGTGAAAATACCAAAGTGGCTAAGATATTACACACTGAACAAATCAAAAGACCGGTCAACAAGCAGTCACTTCAATTAATTAATGATTAAATCTCTACATCACAATCATATCATTATCCAAAAGCAACAACTGAGATGATCTATAATAGATATGACAAGCCAAAAAAAGAGAAATATGCACTTGCATAAGCCATCAAAACCATTCTTTGTGGAATCATTCTATAGATGACGATAAATCTAAGCTGGACTTTCCCACCAATTTCATAAGAAGAATTACTTGATCGTCTCTGACTAGTACATCAACCTCATAAGGTAATATCTAACATATTAGGAAACTGACAACAATTGAGCTCACAGGACACACAAATAGGAATATGCCAAAATGCTGAACCAACAAAGAGTTAATTCAATTGACCCTGTCTCTAAATCACCAATATCATTATTCCCGAACACAGATTGTGGTAATTCATCCACCAAAGCAAGAAATATGCACATCCACAAGCCAAGTGATTCGACATGAGAATCATTTTAGATGTTGAAAAAATCTAAGTTGAACTTTCCCAACAATTTCATTATACAGATTACTCAAACATTTCCGACTTCCCATTACATGAACTTCGTCCAGAAAATCCACCATAATAAGAATTTAACATTGCAAAGCTACAATTTCTTTTTCATGCTAGACTTCATAAAATATTGCACACACAACATAGTAAATAAGTATATATATGCAATGGAATAGGTATAATGATTAAAACCTCTTTGTTTCCCCATCCTTAAGGATAAAAAGTACAGCAGAAGAGTTTAGAGTTTAGATGTTCTTTGTCTCTGTCCAATTGGACATATCCCAAAAGTACCAATAAATTCATCAATACCTTTTCCTTTTTATAAAGTTGTCAATGGACTCTATATGGTTGTTACTTGTGCAGCTAATATTCAATAATACCAAGCAAATGCCAGAACAAATTCTTTCTTCTAAATGTTAAGTAGGTGCATGTATGCATTTCTTTACTATCTGATTAGCTATGGTATGATAGAATTATAGTTGGATCATTTTACAATAGCAAGAATAGCACAATCAGTGGATCGAAAGTTAATAAGATTCAAGAAATGCTTGAAATAAAGAGTTCATGTTTATTCTCTACGTTTGAGTGCCTTTTCTGGCAACATCATACGGTGTGGGGCACGTTTTCCATTGTTGTTTTGCATAGTTGTCAATGATTGGGATATGCAGCCTTTATATGAGGGGAAAGCATAGATACCAAACACCCCAGCAGAATTTTGCCTTTCTTTCATGAAAACAAAAGGCTTAGACTAACTCCTAATGTGGGAAAAGATAGCACATGCAACAGCAGCCCATTATTGTGAGGCTCCCTTTTATGAAGTTTTCATTGTAAAGATGTTCTGGTGGAAGCAGACCAAAAGAGAATTGTCCCGAATCTCCAAATATTCTTCTAGGGTAGAGGAGAAGTCCATCTAGATACAATGGAAATGAAATGACTTGTCAGTGAACTGAGTCAATTTATGCATGTTGGGGGTAACATGCTCATTATATTATTGCTAGCAGTTGCTCCTTTTATGCTCCTAGCGTCAGTTGTCTGCAGCACTTGTTTCAATGCAGTCATCCATATTTTCAGTTCGTTAACAGATATACCCGAAAAGATTTTTTGACACCCAATCTGGAAAACTTATAAATTGGGAACTTTAAGGATCAGATTAACTAGGCTCACATGATCACAGCATATGACCATCTAGTTGATATAATTCTGATAACAGGAACTTAGTACCATCAAGAAGTAAAAAGCAAGTCATGGTTGGTGAAGGAGCAACTTATTGTGCCATAGCATGAGGCTATGTAAAGGTTCTTTTGTTTTTTGGGTAAAAAGGCTGTGTAAAGTCCTATAGCTTAAGACGCTATTGAAGGACAGAAGTTAGAGGTAGACTGTCAAACTTCAATTAAAATAAAGATACATCGAACCGAACAAATCAACCCTAACCACGCAGCTACATTACAAGAAGGTAAAATTCGAGTAACCAAAGTTGGATAAACAACTTTAACACACCCATCGAACTGCTTCACAAAACGAAATACATAAATGGATGTCTGTAGTAGGGTATGTAAAATTACCGATAAAAAAAAGAAGTTAAACCGACAATCAGTGAGTGAGAGAGAGAGAGAGAGAGAGAGTACCATGATGATGATGAAGACGATGAATCAAAAGTTGAGCAAAGAGAACGGAATTCCCTTTTCGGAGAGAGAGAATTCGAAGTTCTCTGCGTTAACAAAACGCAACACAGTTCAGAACTTTTTTATTTGGAGACGAAGAAGAGAATGAGAAAACGTAAGTTCTGTCCGGTGGGGGAATTTATTTATTTCTAAGTTAGCCCGGTTCAACTGAGCCGATTTTTTCCTTTCAATCTGAACTGAATTGTCTCCACGATTGTATATAAATTTTGGATTCTGTTTTAAGAAACATATGTTTCAGAAAACGTTTTCTTAAATTTTTTTTTAATCTAAAATGTTTAAAAGGATGATAAAATATTTTTTTCTATTTTCTTATGCTTATTCTCTATTTTTTTTAAATGACACTTGCAAAGTAGGGATAGAATTAAAATTTCATAAGATTGAAATAGAATAGTAATTCTCATCCTTCTAATTATATTAAGTTTTTACAAATAGATATTATTGATAGGCCATTTTGATAACTAGCGATCCAAAGCACATTTTGACCTATATAGAGCGTAAGCCAAGCTATGTTGCCAATGGTTGACATGATGAAGTCTAAGCCCAACCTTTCTGTAATGATCTTTGTCTTGAACCTAATCTTAGCTTTGCCACCCATGCTACTCTCGGCTCAGAAGCCATATTTGAAGTGTTATTCTCTACTTTTGGTATTCATGCTTGAGGCTTGTAAGGATTGGAGACTTACCTACAAAGCTTAGCAAAGAAGTAAAAGGGGCATATATTGAATACTCCAACTTATATAGGAATCTTGACATATTATATGTTATATTAGCTTCAAAAATCTCGGATTTTACCTAATATAAGAAGATATACTTTTTTATTTTAGCGATATTTGAATATATCCGCTTTCTAAATATATCTTCATTCCTACTATAATAAATAGGAATTCACCTTCATAATTAACGACTTTTATGCTCTTACCTTACTTATTGTTGCTTTCATTCTACAAACTCATTGACTTAAGCATTAAACTTTAAAATAGCTATATCGGGCAATCCTTTACGCTACTCATGATGTTCTCTTTTGTAGGCTTTAGGTTTAGAGATCAAAAGCCTATTTGTAATATTTATTAATAGAAATCTCGAGATGATAGATATGAAAATACATTATAAGAAATTTAAATAATAGCTATTATCTCAGTCGTGTAAAGGAGTTGCATTTCCTTACTCTTTAGTAATAGTAATTCCATAGAATAACAATTTCGTCAACCAAATGTAGGAATTTGTTTATAAATGAGGTATAATAATTATATTATAATCTTATAAAGTCAACCAAACATATCATAAGTATTCTCAATCTAGGACAATGATGTTTAATTAATTCTTATTGTAATTCGTTTATAATTTATATTTTAAACATGAAAAGAATTTAAAGGTAAAAAAAAAAACCGAAAAACTTATGAAAAATTTATAGAAATCAATGGAAGAAGTTGTAATAACGTATATTATGAATCATTAAACTTTACACTTTAAAATAAAATATTTGACATTTTTATTCATAATAATAAGTTCATAATAATAGTAGGCATATGCCAACTCTTACATTGAAGTAATTTAATTTAATTTTTTGTATTAATAAATGCATTTACAATATACTATAACAATTGCACATTTATTTTTTTGTATTAGATACTTTCAAATTGTTTATATTTACATTTTTATTTTTTAGATAATTGTTCCTTCATATGATTCAATCGGATTTTTTTGTATGATTTGATTAAGTGTTTTTATGTCAATAAATTTATCATACCATAGCTAAATGTTTTGCAATAAAAATACAGACATAAATGAATTGTAGTAATATTTTGTTAATTGCAAAAAAATGTTTCTTTAAGAAAAAACATCAAACAATTAAAATTTTCTTTTCTTCTTTTTTTTTTTGTTCTATTAATGTACAACATTAGCAGTTGGATGCACCGTTGCGTGTGCAAGAATTAAATGGAGTAATATAAAAAAATGCATAAGCGAATAAGTATTTTATGAAAGTAAAAAAAAAAAAAAAAACAGCAATAGTAATATATTAAAAATCTACAAAAAAAAAAAAAAAAAAATAGAGCAACAAAAGGCATTAGAGTTTCTCCCATAATACAAAGGCCTATAAACTATACTCACGATCTATGAAAATCTTTTATGATTTTTACTTTTTACAATGTAATCAATGAAATTGAAAATTCATAGCTTAATTGTGAAAACAAAGAAGTTTGTACAATGCTCAGTAGCCTTTCCTTCTATCCCTTCTTTTTCCTATTTTAATAATATTTAAGGGTGGCTAAACGTCCAACATTATTTTTCACCTAGCTATTGCCACCGACTATTTTTATAAAACTTTGTCATGAGTAAATTGAAATTCCTCCTTTTTTTTTTTTCATGTGGCTCTATTTATTTCACAATAAATGAATAGTGAGTCATCTTCAATTAGGAGGAAAATTCCAGCAAAAAACCAAATGTAGCTTCATCGTAGTAGGCTTAGACTTTGATCTATTATCTTGCACCGAAGCACAATATGGAAAAAAATAAATTCAGGAGAATCTATTTTATGAGGCATCAAAAGGAAATAAAAATTATGAATACATAGTTTTGATAAAGCTTCATAATAAAATGACGATCTTGATAAAAATCATCAATATTCCATAACTAACAATTATCGTTTAGACAATCAAATACCAAGAAAAGAAACGATAAAACCTTTTTAGCTTCTCATAAAGAATTTCAATCAAAAACCTCTTCAAAAATAAATGTGTTGGTAATATTAAAAACTATACGTAATCACGAATCACTAATATTAAGAACTTAAGTCTATTATAATATTATTTATTTTGTAAGAGAAAAATTACCTCTTTAAGTAAGACAAATTCCTATTATATATAGATTCTCAAGTATATTTGTACGTTATTTCATTTGTTAACCTATTATGTTTATTTCCAAGAACTACGAATGTAGTAACATGATATGTTCCCTACACATATAAGGTAATTATGCGATAGAATGAACCATTGGGATCTCCAAGAATAATAGTGATGTGAGATCCTCATAGGTTAACGAAAATTCCATCTTTTATATTCATGATGGTGATTTACCAACATGTCTTAGTTATCAAATCTTATCTATAAATCTAAAAGTAAATTTAATTTCATGGGCATATGTCATTTTATGTATATTGGGTGAAAGAGCAAAGAAAGCCCTCAATGGATGTGTGGGTGTACTGGGGGAGGGAGAGAGAGGAGAGAGGAGAGAGGTAGTGAGAAGTAAATGGAGAGAGAAGTTAGTGGAAAGAGAGGAATTTAGTGTTATAGGAAAAGAGAATTTTAATAAATTGTCAAATTTGTCTACATTATAGATTGTTCATAAGTTTATAAAAATAATTTTAATATTAGTTTTTTACTTGTATAGTATTATATTTGAGGTTTATATAGTGAATTGTCAAGAAGTGGTTACTTAAGCTCCTTGGGGGTATAATAATATAGATAACATATTCGATACTAATTAAATATTATTATATCTTTCCCTCTATAAGCACCAACTATCTCTATTAAATGGATAAAGAAAATTATTTTTTAAATTACCTCCCACAAGTTATAGAAGAATGATTTCTATTTGATTTCATTACAATTAATTTATAAATCATATCATAAATTTAAACATTTTTCGGTTGATAACAAAAATTTAAAGTTTGGTAAAAAAAAATTTTTAAGTACTTACTAAAATACTACAAGAAAAAAAAAAAGCTAAAATTAATAAACCTTAAAATTTACATTTTATATTTTCTTTTCATAGTGAAGCTTTGATATAATGTTGTACAAGCTACTCCCACATTTTCCTTTACAATGAAAATAAAGAAAAATTTGACTTTATATCTTAAAAAAAAATTTGAAGTAAGGTATTTATGGATGAAACTATAAAAAAATATATAAAAAAAGGTCATATTTCATTTTTAAAGAAATGGATATATATATATATATATATATTTCAAATAAAACATGGGTTTTACCTAAATAAAATATTAGGTTCGAGAAAATCAAATATAAAGATACTATCGAATTCATGATTTTAATAGTATCTTTATATAGGGTGTGCGGTAAAAAGAGAGAGAGGGGGGAGGTAATGGAAAGTAAATGAATAAATTAGTGGAGAGAGTAGTTAATGGAAAAAGAAAAATTTGGTGCTATAGGAAAAGAGAATTTTAATAAATTGTCGAATTTATTCACATTATAGATTGTTCATAATTTTATAAAAATAATTTTAATATTAGTTTTTTAGTTATATAATGTTATATTTGAGGCTTATATAGTAAATTGTCAAGAGGTGATTACTTAAGCCCCTCGAATTGTAATAATATAGATAACATATTCAGTACTAATTAAATATTATTCTATCTTTCCCTCTATAAGCACTAACTATCCCTACTAAATGGTAGAGTAAAGTTATCTTTTAAATTACCTCCTACAAGTTATAGAAGAATGATTTCTATTTGATTTCATTACGATTAATTTATAAATCATATCATAAATTTGAGCATTTTCCAATTGATAACAAAAATTTAAAGTTTGGTAAAAAAAACAAAAATTTAAAGTACTTATTAAAATATTATGGAAAAAAAAGATAAAATTAATAAACCTTAAAATTTACATTTTATATTTTCTTTTCATAGTCAAGCTTTGATATAATATTCCACAAGTTACTCTCACGTTTTCCTTTACAATGAAAATAAAGAAAAATTAGACTTTATATCTTAAATTTTTTTAAATAATATATTTATGGATGAAACTGTAGAAAAATATATGAAAAAAATTTATATTTCATTTTTAAAGAAATGAGTATATATATATATATTAGCAAATGATGTATCCATATAGTATGTACATAAAATAAATAAAATTATATAATATAATTAAATATATTATAATATTGATAAAAAATAATAATAGATGAAGAGAAGAGAGAGATTGGGATAGTAGGGAGAGAAATAAAAAATAGTGGAAATGTTAGAGAAGAGAGAGAGAGAGAGAGAGAGAAGGGAGAGTAGTGAGAAAGTGGGGGGAGAAAGAGAGAGACAGGAGAAAGTTATATTTTTTTAAAATCTTTAAATTGTTTTATATCTATAATCAAATGTATTAAAGAAAATTATTTATTAATAATAAAAATTTTATTTAAAAGATTAAATACGTAAACAATTAAAATATTATTTTAACGGTAAACGCTTTAATAATATAGATATTTCAAATAAAATATGGATTTTGCCTATATAAAACATTGAGTTTGAAAAAATCATATAAAAAGATACTATCAAATCCATGATTTTGATAGGTTCAAACGTCCTTGGAAAAAAAAGGTAAAAGTTTTCAAAAAAATAAACAAAAGAGTTCAAAAAAAAGAGGGACATTCAGGTAAAATGAAGATAAGCCGGCGAAATTTAATTTTCGATGGATTTTAAAAATGTAGGAGATGTGGTGATAGTGGCAGTTATTTCTCAACCGCCACTTTCCCATGAACCCAAACACATCATTCTACAAACACTTGCATGCAATCCCAGGAAAACATATAAATCTTAAAGAAACCTAGTAAACGACAAATGATCTTTACATGATAAACTTGTTTTAAGTATGGAAGAAAGAAAGAGCAGCATCAGTAATGGTAGTAGTAGTATTAGGAATATTAGTAATAGCAGTAAGAGAAGAGGAGGAGGAGGAGATAGAGATACAATCAGGAAAGGTCCATGGAAAGAGGAAGAAGATGAAGTTTTGATTAATCACGTGAAGAAGTATGGACCAAGAGACTGGAGCTCCATTCGATCCAAAGGCCTCTTGCAGCGTACCGGCAAGTCTTGCCGTCTCCGTTGGGTTAATAAACTCAGACCCAACTTGAAGAAGTAAACCTTTAATCACCAAAACCCTGTCCCAATCAATGTTCGGAAAATTTAGTGTTGCATGATAACATGGAACCCGGAGTCTCTGCACGTGTTTATGTATGTTTGTGGTAGTGATATATATGTATATATTTTAACTTTTCTGTTTTTTGCCCGTAGCGGATGCAAGTTTTCAGCGGAAGAGGAGAGGATAGTGATAGAACTGCAGGCAATTTTCGGAAATAAGTGGGCGAGGATCGCGACTTATCTGCCGGGTCGAACAGACAACGATGTCAAGAATTTCTGGAGCAGCAGGCAAAAGAGGTTGGCCAGGCTTCTTCAATCTTCGGCGTCAACTTCATCTTCATCTCATAAATCAAAGAACATCAAAGCAGATGAACTTCCCGGATCCCCTCATTTACCTCCCACGCAGGTTAATTAACCTATAACTTGCTCAAATGTCGAGTCGTCTAGCAATCACGTTTTTGAATCATGAATGAATTGGAAATTGATTTTCCATCTTTTGTGGATGAATTTACCACTTGACGAATCGACCGTTTCTTGTTTTTAGGGTTCTAGCATTAGTTGTATAGGGGGAGTACCAATTTCGAAAGCTCAACCTCCCTTGCAGCCTTATCCCGGCAAGGTGGACGACGAAATGCCGCCTCTGGCGGTGAATTCAGCAACCACCAACTTGCTAGAATCCGGAGGCAGTCTAGATCGACTTGATTTTCCTCCTCTGGAGAACTTCGCTTCCGACTCTCCATCACAACCTCCCTTCCCTGAGTTCACGCACCCGAGCCAAGAATTTCTCGCTAAGTTTGATGAATCAGAGTTCATGAATGTACTCGAAACCGTAGATGCTTCTGATCTAGGAGGTCCAGAGCTGTTTCCTTCAGCACCACCACCACCACTCGACCCGATCGGAGGTTTGAAGAGCAGTAGTTTCACCGATGACATTGGCAATCCGGAAGTGCTAGGTACTTCTTTTGATGATTTCCCAACATTCATGCTTGATGACATTGAACAACTTCCATGCTCACCCAAATACTAGCAATCTGCAAATCTTGTGTTATCTTCATTCTTTGTACCTCAAGATCACATAGACTATAAGGAATGTAGCACCGTTTAGGGAAATAGAACTGATAGTTTCTAATATTCAGCTTCTTTTTCTTTTTATTTTTTTATCTTTACATGGAATGATTTTCTCCATATTTAATTGTAGACATATGTGTTGAAAGAGCTCGCACATTTTGAAATGCATTAAAAGGTCAATCAGAGGAAAATGCACCCGCATCAAGGGTGCAGTACTGAAGAAATTGACTTCATCCTGTTATTTTACTGTATATCACGTACTTGAATTACCCATATGTATATAACACACTAATTCCAACACATAAAGATCAAATTTACGGGATCAGAAAATTCGACATTCTGAATAAAAACTTCCTCTTACGTTGATTGGATAGGACGGCGATTTCTACAACTCAGATTACTAAATTACTAGGAAATAATAGAAAAAGTAGTACGTAAACTGATGAACACCAGAATAAAAATAAGCAAGGGCACTCCCTTGAGTAAAAGCTTCCACAGTCAGTTGACCAAAATGAGAATCCCAAATTGCATGAGGAATAGGTTTGAATACCGACCAGCTATGTCCATTTCAGAAACCATATGACCCTGCAACTGCAAGAGCAACAAAGTTGTTCTCCCAACATTGTACCCTGGAAAGAACTGCATATCCATAGTATTCTACTTCATATGCTGTCTGAAAATGATGATACGACACTGCTAACTCCTTCCCCTCCTACATGATGTATAAATTTCTAAAGATATCGTATCTTCAATAGTCTTAAGTAATTTCGAAATAATAGGTAAACTGAAACTTGATAAATCTCTTATATATATATATATATATATATATGTAAATTTGAAAGTTTTTTATCATTTGCAATTTTTCATTTTGTGCTTCCACTATTATGATTATTTTTTTTTCTACATAATCAAGAGACATATCATTTATATGAAAACAAGGAGTTAATATTGCACTCGATAGCTGAACTTTGGCTTATTAATTAATTGCCTAAACTTTGAAATTATCAATTTCGTCACCCGATTATGCTTTTAAAAATGGAGTCATGACATTTTTGTTACTTGGACTAGTATATGGACTTTTTAAGTAGAATATGGGACATGTAACAGTCCATAATTTGTTTGAAAAACCAACTATGGACAGATGGATCTAGACGAAGTTAATAGAGGTAATATCACTGGCTTGAAAAGTCAAATTGGGTATTAAAATTGCTAATCTTAAAGTTTTTAGGTAGTTAATTATAAAGGTGATCAAAATTCAGTTACTAAATGCAACATTATAAGAATAAAAAAAGAAAAAAAAAAAAACCATATGCTTCAATGGGATTGCAAATAAACACATAGTATAAAAAGAGACAGAATAATTTAAAATAAGGCTAAATTTAAAAGATTCCTAAGATAAGAATCATATAAAACTTATCATAAGCTCTACAAATAAGACTTTAGGCTCTTCCTTACAATTCACTCCTGTGAAAAACCAAACCACTTGCTACAATGGAACAAGGGAGAAAACTTTGAGATCACATTATCCATGTAAGCCTCTAAATCCCGAAAAGTCTATTCATAAAGTTGATATTTAAAAGAATCTGAATAAAAAGTTTAAAAAGTTAGTTTAGTTAAAAACTTAGCGGAGCTAAAACAATTAATATATCAAAACCTTGAGAGTTCATTATGAGACCTAAACTAAAATATTTAAGATTTAGTGATAAGATTAAAACCCTAGAAACTTGATAAAAAAGAATATGAATCTTATCCTTATGGATATTAAGAATAGGAATTTGTCAAGCAATAACAAAAGGGATCAGTAACAACAAGAAGGATTTATCTAAAATCTCCATAAGATAATCTATAGCAAACTTAGTTTTAAATCATAAACAATAAATTAAACCTTGATTTTCCTACTTAGATAATTAATAAAAAAATATCTCTTAGTACTATGAACTAAATCCTATAATCAAAATTTGGAATAATCGATCAAGAAAATAAGAATATTTGGAAAACCCTTCTCAACTAAACTCAATCAACCATATCAGTGGATCGATTCACCATGCATATTGGTAAGATGAGCATCTTGCCCCCTCAATCAATCAGATTAATTTATGTTATCATTTGGTTTATCTCTATCCTTGTATGGTCGACCCAATAAATTGAATTTAATAGATTCTTATTCTAATTAACTCTAAATTGATTAAAGGACTCCCAAACGCTAAGATAATATACGAATGATGAGTTAAAATAAACTAAAGAATGATATATTGAAATTTATTTATTTTATTCATTAAAACTTGTAAGAATATCTCGTAGATGAGCAAACTAAGGCTAAGAGAAAAACAAGATTGAAAACTATACTGTCATTCGCTATTTGTGCTTATAAAATTATAGACAAATGAATGTGATGATTACCCAATCTTAGTTTAGGCAAAAGCCGTTGTGTAAGCAGTCATGAAGGGGGTTCCATTGGTCTGTAGTGAGACAAATATTGAGGGATCATGTGATTTATAGTTTAAGCATTGAATCAAGCGTTGAACCACCATATGTGTATAAGTAGGTTGCTAACTTACTAATTACTATTTAAGAGTCAAGTCTAAGCCCTTGGGATGAAGCTACCAACGAGTCATACTATATGGCATGCTATTATGGACAATTACGTAGACCAGTGGTTTCGTAGCTAATATTACTAGTAAAACCGAGATGAGATAATTTTGTTATTAGTGATGAATCAAATAACACTCACATTTTATAGGAGGGAACAAAATCGAGTCTTATATAATATTATTAGACAATAATGACAAATGGTAAGCTGACCATACCAATTTAGGGTGTGATGGCTATAGAAGTTCAAACACCTTTGACTAAGACTCCATTTTATAGTCAAGGCTGTCTAACTTAAGGGGATGATGTTGAGGGAATAGACAAGTATGTAGCAAACTTACTAGTTTGCCATAAGCCAGTGAACATGATTAAAGGGTTTTAGCTCGGTAAATGGCCAAGATGAGCATTATCTCTTAGTGGTTAACTTTTTTTTTTTTTTTTTTTTGATAAAATCAGAATTACTATTTCAACTTTACGTATTTTTTTTAATTTAATACTTAAAATTTAAAATTGTTAAACATCATATCAAATCAAATTTTTATTCATCAAATTTTATAACTGAAGCTCAAAAAAATTAAATATCATACCAAAATAAACTTTTACTTATCAAATTTACTATAAAAGTTATTTTTTATAAGAAAAATGACTTCGACAAATGATCATTTGTCAAGAAATATAAACGTAGGTGAGATAATAAATTTAATAAATAAAACTCTGGTTGTATATTGACATCTAGCATCATCAAATTTTAGGTATATATTTTTTTTTAAAAAAATCAAAGTTGGGCTTGTAATTTGCCATTGTTCCTATTTTTAAATCAAAAAGATTTTGTTAAGTTATTGTCTTGCTATGTGATGCTCGAAGGTGTGCAAATAGGTGTTGGTCACAAGTCAACTTATTGAATTCATTTTTTAAAAAGGATAAGATTGTGTCTTTTGACTTATTAAAAAAGAGGGTCAAATAAACTTAACTCATTTAACTCATATGCCAAAATAAGTTTATTTGAGTTTGCTTATTTAATACATTTGCACATTTGATCCGTAGATTAACCCATTTAACTTATTTTATAAAAAGGTTAGAATGAAGATTTTTTCATCCGTTTAAAAAAAGACCAAATAATTTCCACCTGTTTAATGTGTGGTCCCTCATGCCTGCACATAAAATATAGAATCTAAGTTAAATTACTGAATAAAATTTTGTTATACTAACTCTCTTTACGTCGTGCATAAAATTGAATGGTTCTTTGTAGGGGAAAAAAAACAACATTGAATGGTTGATAATTCTGGATGTAATCAGTGCGAGTTATTAAAGTATTACATGTTTATGATAAAATTCAATTTAGTCTTATATGTTTTCAGTACACTATATATAATTCTTTTATGTTTGCGGTTAGATTTAGGAATGGGACTGATTAAAACCATGACCCACCCCAAATATGAATTACCAAAATAGCTTAAAAGAGAAGCATATGAATCAAATGGATATTTGTGTGTAACATAAATGACTTCCAATAAGCTTTTCTCCATTTGAAAAAATTTATAAAAAAAAAGGATAAATAAAATAATTTGAAAGAGAATGATTTATCGTTCATGCAAGTCTAGTTATTTTTTCCCTTAGATCTCCTAAACGAGTATCGACATCCATCTAATATCTAGAAGATTACTGTATTTCCGAGAAGGGAGGAACCTGTTTAGCATGATTTGGTTATCCAACCACAAAGCAGAAACTTAGGAGACTCGTTATCCACAGCCAGTAATAACATTACCGATGGAGCTCCTTCATAGGTGTTCTAAAAATGTAGAGGTCCTTTCCCAGTGAGCGGGGTCTTTTAATTTTTTGAGATGTTTGTTAACGATCCAAAAATGCTGTCCTATATTTGTTTTTTAAATGTTATTTTTATTTAAAGTTTGTATTGTAAATCCTATAAATAAATATTACAAATCTTTATTTAAAAACTTATGAATAAATTGGAGAAATTATTAAAACAAAGAAATATTTAAATTGTTGATATGATATTTAGAAATTTTAAATAGGATTTATGCTCTAATAAGAAAATGGAAGGCAATAAAATATAGTAAAGCCTAGAAAAAAAAATATATATATATAAAAGAGTTACCGATGGCGATTGTACAAGGATGAGAGCAGCAGCCTCAGCATCAGATTTTACATAGGATACCTAAGTCCCGACAAAAATGGATAATCTTTGACCATGCATTTTACATTGAATTATACGCAGATTTCCCTTTATAGGACCCACGTAATATAATCCAAAGTCTAATAGGAATTCCTAGAAATGATTGAAAAAAAAAAAAAAAAAAACAGCTTTCGTCCATAGTAGTGGAAGAAACCGACACCCTGGTACTAATGTTTCGTCAAGAAGGAATAAGCAAATAAATACCGAGTTTGGATTGACACCCCCGAAATTGAGGACACCATAATTTTATCACATGTTTTTAATTTTTATTGATATGTTAAGCGTTTAGAAATCTATAACTTATTTAAGATTTATAAGATAATAACAAGAAATTTATCGATTCACTATTTAATAATCTCGAATTTAAATAAAAGTGAAATCTCATCCTCTCAACTCCATAAAACACAAAATGACTCTAGATCATTAACTATAAGTTTTTTAGCTCCAACGATAATTAAATCACTAAATTTAGCAACAAGAGTCATAGACAACTCCAAAACCACACGAGTATCCTAAACAAACAATTATAATAAAAATAATCACAAATTCTCTCATCTTCTTTACACCTAATCTACGATGTCTTAACTCCATCTTCATAATAATAATAATCTCTTCGCGTATCATAGAATAGATAGTCAAATCCATAATCCTCTCTACATAAGTCACATCATCTACCTCGTAACCTATTCTTGCAACTGAAAAATAACAATTATCGTAAGGTAAGCCAAAGCTTAATATAGGATACCATACACATGCACATGAACACAAGTATTAATCAAATATATACGCACACAAATACTGCTATTAAATGTAACAAGCAAGCATTAGATTTAATGTTTCATTTAGGTCTACAACCATCATAGTCTCAACGTCTTAAAACTTGTGGTTACTTATGATCCCTAACAAGCAATATATATAGATACTACATAAGTATGTATTGTTGTTTAGTACTCCCCAACACCCAAGTATCATAAACCAACCTAGATTTACTTGAGTCGTATCAATACGGGACTCTACAAGAAATAGTATCATGTAAAGATCACTAGGTGCCTCACCAACATTACTAGATTCAACCAGCGAGTTGTTGAAGCCAAGCATAACCAGCCATACAAATTAAGTTCAAGTTCAATTTAGTCTGATTTATATTTACTACCCTAACACGCACATTTAACAAACATGTATCTTGTACTTGAAGTTCCTATCTCAAATTGATCCAACACTATGCATCCTCTAGTATTTGCTTAAGATATAAAAGCTAGCTTAAAATTTAATAATTTCATAACTCGATGCTTTTGTCTCCTTAACTCCACTCTCAACTCTATATTTTAAGCTTCAAAACTGTATTTCATATATCCTTTTAATATTACCCTTAGTATATATACATACGACACCGATACTCACACAACTCTCAACTTATCGTCTCATACGCACACACATAGTGTACATTGCCAATTCGATTTCATGCATACATATACACTGTACGCTACCGCACGACCACAACTATTACTCAGCCAATTACATACTTTATGATGCTCATACATACACACACAACGCATACTACACCTAACACATATAAGATGTGGTGCATGTATACTAGACATCTTAACACCACTCCGCGACATCAACAAGATGTAATTTACATTACAACCGCATCACTACCATCACACTAACAATATCAACACCTCAATTCCTAAATCTTAAATGAACCCTAAAAGCATAAATTGGAAAAAGTAGAATGAAGATAGAAGGATAACTTACTTGATTAAGGAGGAAAGATTGATACTTGATGATTTCCGATTTCCTCTTTTAATGGCATGAATCTTAATTCGGGATTTAGGTTGAGATAAGTATTGTAAGTTTCCTTGAAAGTATTGTAAGTTTTTGTGTAAAAGGAAGTTATGGTAATTGTAATATACACTTAAATGATTTAATGAGAAGTATAACTTTTTCTTGGACCAAAATGCCCTTGGCATTAATGTATAATTATAAACCATACCGATGTTTGGATCTTTTCTCATGACAGTTTTACTCCTAACACTTGATACTTAATTATATACTATATCAATGTCTAAATGTTTTCCTATAATCCTTTTGCCCTTAACACTTGATATCAATTTACATGGCATATTAATGCCTAGATATTAAAATCACTTTTTTTTTTAATTTCCTTAAATTAATTAATTTATTATTTTTATTTTTAACTTGCATTTTACATGTTTGGATTAATATAGAATTAAATTACGCAATCTTCAAATATAATCTAATTTTTGAACCAAACTTAATCTTCATTTGTCGAAAGCAAAAAACAAATCAAAATAGATTAACTTATCTAATCTATTGAAATAATG
Source organism: Lumnitzera littorea (assembly GCA_024138015.1). Classification (NCBI taxonomy): domain Eukaryota; kingdom Viridiplantae; phylum Streptophyta; class Magnoliopsida; order Myrtales; family Combretaceae; genus Lumnitzera; species Lumnitzera littorea. The sequence goes on along the minus strand of JAMXBB010000008.1, from coordinate 112,193,402 downwards.
AAAAAATAATAATAATAAAAAGAAGAAAAGAATGGTTTTCACTAATTGTACATAAACTTTCACTTTATTGGCTTATTAATATATGCATACTCATTCTGTGTGTGTAAAAATAAATTAAAACTGTATTCATATCAAATTACCATAAATGGAAGTATTTGATTTACTTTTTTTTTTTTACTTTAATGTAAACTTTTGATAGAAAGAAGAAGAGGAGGAAAGTTTTTTTTTTTCTTTTTATGTATTTGATAATTATTATTTTAAAAGATGAATTTAAAGTGGGTTTCATGGATTGAAAAAACAACCGCAGGATATTGTTGGATAGAACAACAACTAAAATGATGCTCCATAATAACAATTAAAATTAAAATAATAAAAAAATTAAATTTTGGTAGTTATTAATAGTCATTAAAATCCTTTTGTCTTTAATAATATAGATATAACTATATAGAGGGGTAACCATAATTTTATACCAAAAATACTAGGAAAAAATATATTTAAAAAAAAAAGATGGTTTTAGTTATGCGTTAGTGAATTGCTTCAATTTGACACATACTATGTTTGTTATTTATTGAATAAATACCATCAATTGAATGTATGAAAACAATTTTTAATCTATACATGCTGATAAAAGGTGTGTTTGGATTGTCTTTTTTTTTTTTTTTATATCTGATTTATATCTGTTTGAAGTTTGATGTTTAGAAAACTGTTTTATCTATATCTTATCTATTTTCATTTCATAATTATTATGAAAATGGTGATTGAAGTATTAGAATTAAGAAATAAAAATTTACATATTTTTAAGAGAAAAGTTTTGAAAAAATATATTATATATATTGAAAATGATTATTTTAATTGGTACTTTTGAAAAAATATATTTTCGTTTTTTTTATATCTTACTCTTGACAAACACAAATATTTAAATAAATAAGAATAAGATGCTAATAAGATAGAAAACAAATGAATAAAATGAAGCAAAAAGTAAGACTATTTCTTGCATTTTAGGGATTTTATAATTTCAAATAAATTATCAATTAGTGATTTAACCTTTTCTAGCATTATGCTTACTATTACATTGAAAAAGTACTTTTTGTCCTTTAAAGTTTTATAAATCTTCATCTGCATTTATTATAATAAAAAATTTATAATTAGCAAGTATTATGGTAATGGTCTTAAGCAATTGATATTATTGATGAATTCTAATGAGAAATATTAAAACTTTAGGAATGTTGATGACTAATTTTGAGCATAGGCCATGAAGAAGCCTAATAGCCCAATTGGATCAAGCTTAGCAACCCAAAGAGCAAAAGCCTTGCCTACTGTACCCTAAGGTCGACCCATGGGATGCTTGGCATCCAAGCTAAGTTTGACAAGAAGGCTATGTGCTTAGGGCTCCTAGCATCGGTAATATATTAAATGAAGGAAAGATGTATTATTGTCGGTAATTATGATACTTATCCTTAACTTTGTGAGAAGATCGCATCAATTCTATCCCTTAAAAGTTGATAAATGACATTTTAGATGACAAGCTATCGACCAATTAGAATTCAGTAATTTATCTATAAATGCTCATATCAACTTCGTGTTTCACGTTACGTCTTAACTTCTATACTATTTACATACTTATATTTATTCTTTCTATCACTACTACTACAACTAATTTAAGCATTTAAATAATCAGGATGAAATAAACTCCAATGCCTACTCTAATAATTGGTTATCATTTTAAGTCACATGAAACCAATTGCCCAGCTAAATGAAAATCTACAGTAAGGAGCAAACATGATTGTGATAACCAAAATTATTTATAACTTTCCCTTTAATTTTTTTAATTAATTATATTGACGAATATATTTATATGCTTGATTTGATTCAATAATGAAGCTACTCTGGTACATCTAGATCTTCAAAAAAGACGTGCCATCACTCTCAAACTCTCCACTTCACTGATTGGTCAATCAATAATCACTCACGGTCACAGTCAACAGGATGAGATTTAACCTTAACATTGACGCACAACACACACATACACACACACACACACTCTCAAATCATAGTGTTAGTGTTTTGTAACTCAAAAACACAACATCCTCCCTCTGAAGTAGAAGTAGGACGTAGGACTAGAAGTAGAACAACCTCCCTCTGAAACTGCAAAATCATGGGTTTCACAATGGGCCTGAACTTGGTCCTCCTCTTAGCAATGGTGGCCACCAACATCCTATCCTTCTACCACCTCTCCACAACCGTCCAATCCCCCAAAACCCCTACCCCCCAACCCATCCCCGACCACTTACTCACCCAGCTCCACACCATACGCTCCACCATCAACCACCTCACCCGCCTCCAATCCCCTTCCACCACCACCACCGCCAACTCACCCAAAAAGACCACCATACCTCCAGATCTCCTCCTCTACTCCCAGCTCTCCCCCATAGCCTCTTCCTGCCACAACCACCCCGACCTCCTCCACCAATACATGAAATACACCCCTTTCTCCATCTGTCCTCACGATACCGACCTCGCCGAGGCCCTCATTCTCCGCGGCTGCCACCCTCTCCCCCGCCGCCGCTGCTTCTCTAGAACCCCTACCAAACCTACCTCTTCCTTGCCACATCATCCTTTTCCTTCCTCGGGATTGCCTGATGGGAACGTGATTTGGGCTAAGTACTCTTGTAAGAGCTTCTCTTGTCTTAACCACTTTAATCCCAACCTGGGTTTTGACCCTTCTCTTGAGGTGAATAAGTTTACTTCTTATAAATCTGAGTTGGATCTGCCTGTTAATCAGCTCTTGAAGATTGCTAAGTCTTCTGGGTCTGTATTAAGACTTGGCATTGACATTGGTGGTGGAACTGGTATGTCATGCAGTTTTAAATTTGATGTGTGTGATGTGGTACTCGCTTAGATTTATGGTTAATTTATCACTGGAATTATTGGGATTATTTTGTCCATTGATTTAGGAAATTCGTTTAAAGTGACTAATAGTTCGAAAGTTTTTGGGGTTGTATAGTCTGAACGGTTGAGTTTTACATGGATTGACACATCTTAGAGAGATCGATGACTTGTTTGATCCGAGGACCCAGTGAAACAAAAGCAACTTTAGCAGCCACACGTGGTTTACAATGTTAATGTCTCTATTTGATTTCTGTAGTTGTTGATTCGATTGATCTTTATTTTCTCAAATACAAGGGTAATTTTCTTTTGCAAGGTACTTTTGCTGCAACAATGAAGTTGCACAATATGACTATTATCACCACTACAATGAACATTGCTGCCCCATATAATGAAGCCGTGGCGCTGCGGGGACTGGTGCCACTGCACACACCACTCCAGCAGCGGTTGCCAGTGTTTGATGGGGTGTTAGATCTGGTGCGATGTGGACATGCAGTGAACCGGTGGATACCTGAGACAGTTTTGGAGTTTCTGTTGTTTGATGTGGATAGGGTGTTGAGAGGTGGTGGGTATTTATGGTTGGATCATTTCTTTAGTAGAGGAGCAGATCTTGATAAGGTTTTCAAGCCTTTGATTGGGAAGTTGGGCTATAAGAAGGTAAAATGGGCGACTGCAAATAAGACGGATTCTGGGGGTTTGAAGAATGGGGAAGTTTATTTGACTGCTTTGTTGCAGAAGCCTATTTCTAAATGAGGACCCAGTATAGAATCTGATCAGAGGTAAGCTGATTTTGCGCTTTTGCATTATTGACTGTTAGATTTCATATATATATAATGGGTGGAAGTTGAAGGACTTGCATATAATTAGAAGGAATCCATTTACGCATGATCTGTTTCATGAGTGTGCTTCCTATGATTTGGCAACTAATTGAGTTTTGAAATTGAAGTGTAAAATAGAAGCACTTAGCCTTCAAAGATGAAATTCCTCTAATCTAAACCGAAAAATGGCCTTAGTTCATTCCATAAGAAGTAAGAAGTTATACCCGAACATGCCTTAGTTCATTCCCTGGCTGCAGCCAAACTATGGTTCTCACATTACAAGGCTAACACATGAATATCCACCCAAACTTCCCATAAGAAGTTATACCTGAACATGCCTTAGTTCATTTCCTGACTACATCCAAACTAGGATTCTCGCATAATGAGGCTAACACATGAATATCCACCTAAAACTTAATGGCAACTCTGCTGTGCCACTTAAGATGCCTAGCTCATTCAAATGATATATCTTTTTCCAAAGATAGAAGGGGTTCCAAATGTTACCATCTTACTTGAGTGCTGGCTCTTTTAAAATTCAGATGTAATATTATATTGCAGAATGACAGCACATACAGTCCCTGAGTGTCCTTCCTGTTATGCATTAGAGTTGACCATTCATACTAGTTGTTTATATTGATTGACAAGTTGTGGATTGTCAAGTATATCATGCATGTTGATGTACATTTACATTACCCCTCTTACGTTGATCTTTTACAACTTGGGTCCTAATGAGCCGGCCCAACTTTGATCGATGGTCAAAGGATGGACTATTCGGTGATGATCAATTAACAAATAGCAAAATGTTAGCTTGGCAATATTCAAAGCCTTGAACTAAATTATTGAACTCTTCAAAGTCCCAATAGTGTAACCAATAGGGGTAAATTGGAGTTTAAAAATTCCTTTAAGATCTTTCGTCTCTTATTAAATAATTAACAAACTTTGCTTAGAATAACTTGGAGATGCAGAGCAAGAAGAAGAATTGAAGGCTTGAGGATAAGTTTAGAAAAATTTCTTAAGAGAGAGATTTACAAAATAGAAGAGATTCGTATGAATAATTCTTTCCTAAAAAGACGAGATGTAGAGCTAATCTATTTGGAAGATTTTGACATCCTCAAGAGAAAGTAGACAGGCCTTCCTTAAATTTTCCAAAATATATAGCACATTTTTTTAGCCATTTGGCAAAACTCAAAAAGGATGATTTCAAAGATGCCACCTATCGGAACTTGCTAAAGGAAGGAATTTACCTTTGATAAGAATAACTTGCTACCTTTTCCAAAAAGGATATATTTCCTAAAGTGACAAATGTCTAAAGGAAACAATTTTAAATGATTAATAAAAGATCAGCCGAACAAAGGATGTAACTAAAAGTTTTTTTTTAAAAAGAAAAAGAAAGAAAGGGAGCACTTTGGAGTTTAGAATCGAGACACAAAGTTGAGCAAGACATAATATATGTATGTTGATATTTTAGCAAAATACAGAAGAAAAAATGTTTTAGAGCAATGAAAAATAACTCAAGGAACTAGAAAATTTGTAAAAATGACTGTTAGGGAATTCAGACACTTATATTCGCCCAATTACATTACCTAAATATGTTTGATTGATGGAGTTAGGTCTCATAGTCTGGTTCTACCACATTCTCCTTACTTCTACACTTTCCCCAACAAAGTCATTAAATAAAATGGTTTTATTTCAGAAAGAACTGGTATTAACGTTCTCCCACTTTTATATGAAGCCAAAACCTTAACAAAGCAAATAAGAAATAGTGTCCCCTGAATATTACAAATAGCTGCTGCTTTTTATTTAGTAGACAGTCATTGCAACCCAAGGACTTAGCAAGGGGTTTAGAAAAAGACTGCTAAGGCAGTCATGAGTCACAAGTCAAAGTGTCGTCACTAAAAAACATGTTGAGAAACAGATCCTCTCAGACCTTGAAGAACCTGTCAAACTTGAGCAAATTCAAACTTCTGAAGTGCAACAATCAAACCTAACATGAAGATTGCGGTAGTAGGAGAGAACAGACAGCAGGAAAGAATACCCATGGGAAACATTCTTGAACAAATCAATTCATCTTCTTGTCTTTTCCTTTTCCACTTTTCCTGTTAGGTTTTTTCTTGAACCAGGAGCTTTTCCCCTTTTTGGCTTCGTGAAATGAAGGAAAAACTAGAGGAGGTAGCATAGCCACAGGTTTAGACATGTTAGCATTAATAAGCTCACTCGGGCTTCTCTCCAGGGCATTAACCTGTTAGAAAATAACTAAAAAGTTTGTTCTTGTAATTGTGAGGTTGAGAGCACTTGTTCAGGACACAGGGCAGTGACCTTTTGTAAAGCATTGCTTCAACAACTTAGTGCATTTTTGGTAGTTTAGCTGGTAGAAGGGGTCCACGTTGGAGGCAGACCTCTACAGTTCTTTATTCATTTCTCTTATCTATATCTTTTGATTTACTTGTACTTAATTTTATTTGCTTGTTGCTCTTCATCTTTGAACTGTTCCAAGCAAAGTTTGTAAATCATTTAAAAGGGGGCGAACATTCTAAAGGAAATTTGAGTCATCGATCCACCCCTCTTTGTGGTTCTGCTATTGGTGACCTTCAGAACCATTGTTAAATGCTTTCTTAAGCATGAACAGACAGGATGTAGTTTAAGAATGCTTATTGGGATACCATTACAGACCAACCTTGCCTCTTTAGAAGACCCTTGTGTACGCTAGAGTTGGAAGGTACTGTACTAGCAACCCTATTTCTTTTAGAATTAGTGTTTCCTTCCTTAAAAATTAGATGAAAAAGATCGACTAAAAACATTATCAACATTGAGAAGTTTGCGAACTTTTACCACATTGAAACTAATTGAGCTTTAATCATAGAGATGTATATATGTAAGTTCTGCAGAAATATTGTTGGAGGCTTGCCTTTTCGATCTCTAGATCGATAATCTTCTGTTGGTTTCACAAATATTTATGGTTTTGTTGGTTTAATCCCCTGTTCTGTTCTGACACCTCCTTTGCTCACAGGTAGAGTTTAGACATCCAGAAATCGGATAGTGCTAGTGGGAAGAGGGGAACTCCTTATGAAATGGATTTAACATAAGGGAACTTCCCAACTCCTAGAACATATGAAATTCTCCCATCAAAATAATAAGAAACCAGAGCAATATCAGATCCTGTAAAGAGACTGGAATGCGAAATGGCATCTGTATACTTGGGGAGGGCATAAACATTAGATGGTTATATTTGTTGTCTAAAGTTGGCTTTTGAATGACAGTGAATGTGCTAAATAGTATATTTGTTTCTTTTGTTGTAGGACATTATTGGTTCATTAGGGTTCTCTGTCACCTCTTTCCTCAAGACTAACAATCCCTTGATTAATATTTGTAAGTTACCCATTTATTTACATGACGTATTAGTACTCTTGAATTTTTTTCTAGTTGTGGACATAATAAAAGATGAAAACTAAATTAAGCTGCAAACTCAACCAAAAAATACAGTTTCTCTTTCTTTTTTTTTCTTTTTTTTTTTTCCCAATTTAATTTGGAAATTTCCTGAACATCTAGACTAAAATTTTATAGTTAGATTCGGAGAGATGATAACCCTCAAACCAAAAGAACCTAATGGAACTTTTGAAAAACAAAAGTAATATTTGTATTGGTGATTAAAAAAATAAAAAGTCCTCCAATTTTAACATAGAAAATGTTGGTTTATTTATATATGTGTGTGTGTGTTTAACTTTTAAGATCAAAGATCATTAAGTTGTGTTTATAAAATTGACTTCAAGATTCCGTCATATGAGAATTTTATTTGTAAAATTAGTTGTTAAGATATATTTAGAATTAATTAATGGGATAAAATTCCACCTTTTCCATGTAGAGAATAGATGCTACTAATTTAAATATCAGTAAATATAGAGGAAAGGGAATACCTATATATTGTTCAAATATATAAATTGCTTCAGTAACGCGGGTTTTGATATTCATATCTACTAATATTCCATCATGATATTAATTATTCCACATCAAATGACTACATAGCAGCCCTCACATAGGCACTATAAGACTTGCTTCATTAATTAAAAGACTTTTGATTGTGAAGGTGGTTTGTAAAATAATAGTACGAACATTGATATTTCAAACAAATCCTCTCTCTCGTCAAGTTATGATTGAAAATGTAGTTGATAAAAAAAAAAAAACAAGAAAAACTTGATTAAAAACACAAGCCCATATGATAGAGTTAGTTGCTATTGCTATTTACAAGGACTAACCCTAATTGAGCTTTGTTCGATTTATACCTCATTGGATTAACTAACTAACTTAAGAGCACCCAGATGTTTTTGATCAATTTTAACTTAAAAAACCCAATCCATTAATTTATTCAAAACACCTCGATCTTTCAATCATTTTTAACTCCAAATCAGATTGATTAATTATGGATGCTTGATACAAATATCCAGACATCTTCCATTCACATCTTCTAGCATTCAATCTTCTATCGAGAAAATTACATGTTTATTATAAAAATTAAAAAAAGATTATACAAATACCAATTACATTAAATTAATTATATAAATACAATAATAAAATTGTATTTATCAAATACGACATAAGCTCTATAATTAAAAAAAAGTAAGGCATTGCTCTCAAATTTTCTATCCTTAACCTCATGGATGCTTGCATGCACCTTGACCACTGAGTTATGGTTTTACATTTGTCATTTATAGGAAAATCATATTTATTAAATACGATATAGCAATTATACTTAATTTATTAAATCACAATTTATAAATACGAGATAATTATAAATTATAATATCTCATCTTTAAAATATGATTTAACATTAGTAATTAGGTAATTAATTTTATTTCATTTGTATTTATATAATTTTTTTAAGAAAAATACAGCGTTCTGCATCATCCAATGATGTATTATCTTAGAGTATTTTGTTATATTCTTCAAGCCATTTGATGCTTTAAGAAAGATTTTAACGATCTAGACCAACTATGAATATACATTGGCAATTATATATCTTCATCTCGATATTCAAGATCAATTCATTAGGAATATGTTATCACAAATTAAATCATTTGTTTGGTTTATTATAGCAACTTAGCTTTAGTTAGATATTGCTTTGGCCATTAGTTTTTGAGTCACTTATACTCAATTATATGATCTAGGATTACAACCCAATTATGGGATGAATGAATCTTATTTAAATTTATAATTAAATCTGTATAAGAACCGATTTTAAATGATGAATTAGCTTGGCTTAAGGGTGAGTAAGCTTAAGTCAGCTTACAAATGGTCGGACGTTAAGAGCCTAGGTAATTTAGTAGATTAAATCCGCCAAATTGACGGGTTAGTGAATCAGCCGTGTTGGCCCATTAGGTTGGTTTACCTATTCTACCCCTCCAATATTAAAAAGAAAAAAAATGTTATATGTCTTCTTCTATTACTTTTTCTTTTCCCAACTCACATCAAGTACCATAACAAATTACAATTAATAGTTATATTAAAACTTTATTTTTCTCGTATTGATAATTTATTCCAAGATTTTAATAAAATATTGGTATCATTTGTAAATTGTAACTTTTATCATTTTTTTTAATCTTCCTTAATATTTTAATAATAAAGTAATATCATGCTCACGAGGTTTAAATTAATTATTTTGAAATGAAATAAAATTTACAACTTCTTTTGCGTTACAATTATTTTGAGAAAAAAATAAAAAATGAGATCGAGTGAAAAGTTATTTACAGTAATTCATAAGAACACAAAAAATAAGAGTAAAGGAAATTTATAAAAAAAATAATAATAAATATAAAAAGGACAATCGGTTCAACCGAATCAATCTGAGCTCTTCCCTTCACAGGCTGGACTTAGTTTAAACTTGTACCGACTCATGAACTAATAGTTTAGGATTGGTTTGGCTCAATGCTTAGGTCAACTCATGACTATCACTTATAAGTGTCTCGGGTCATGCCCAATAACTATTTGGAATTATAGAACACTAGAAACATCATCCAAAATGGGCTGAAAACATAAGCAGAAATCTAGCCATCAAGTTGGTTGATGGGTTTGTGAACTAGCAACAAAAATTCTCAAGAAAAGCCAGAGCAATTAGTCTAATATGGACACTTTTATTATAATTATTGAACTAATGAATAAATTAAAAAATAAACTTCTCACATTTTTCAACAAAGGCTACGTGCGCCGGAGGAAACGCAAGTGTGTGGAAATTGAGAAAGTTTCTTTCATATTTATTAATTACGATTTCACGGGTTATAGAAAGGCAAAGACATGAAAATTTGAAAATTTTTCTTCTTAACAAATATTAAAGCACACCATCAACCATCTTCCATGTACTTAAAAATGTGACGTTGCTTTTAACTACCTTCCATGTACTTAAAAATGTGGCGTTGCTTTTAATGGAATCTAAAATATGCTCTTTCGGGAAAAAAAATTTAAAAAAGGGGGAAACTCATCGTTAATCGTTTTTCATTGCGTCATTGAGTCACATCTTGATCGACTTGGCATGTTTTGTATACAAGAACCGATATGGAACGGAATCGTAATTTCGAATTTGCTTTCAATGTTTGCGTTTGGATGCAACTATTAATGTTGGAAGCAATTTCTCAGCATTATCCATTTCAATTATAATTCTAGCTTTTAAGCAGGGAGTTGTAATTTCTTTTCACCTTTAAAAAAAAAGGAAAAAAAATTACATTTTCAACCATGTATTTTCTGAACATGTGTATACTGAAAGTAGTTGGAATATCGTACTGTATGTACACTCTATTACATACTTTATATGGTATATCGTTGAATGTATTTTATGTTGTATATGTATACTGTAATGTACATTAATTAATTGTCTCGTTGCAATAATTTGGAAACACTAGCGGCAATTTAAGGAGCTAAATGCACATTATCTAAATAGACACAGAATCATGCTCATGATTTAAATGAGAATTGAACCAAAACTACTTACCACTTAACCAAGTTGATCTTTATGCCATGATTTGCTTTCAAAACATAAATAAAATACGTACTGTCCATTTTCTTTTTCTAAAAGAACTTGATAATTAATTTTTTCCAACTGTAAGAATTAAAACCTCCCTTTAAATCTGTCCTCACTTCTGGAAAAAGATTATACCCGTAAAATATAATGAAAAATGATTCAATAGATAATACATATCACGTGGTAGGTAATACATAACACGTAGACCTTAGTAAAAGCCGATTTCAAACCATGAATCGGCTCAAGCAGCTCGACTTGCCTGAGCGAATTATTGGGTTTTTAGGACTCAGGTGATTCACCTGGATGAAACTATTGGATTTATTAAAAAAAAAAAATTTCCTTAGCTGATCATTTGCTCTACCCCTCTCCCCCACCCACCCCTATTCCTGTCCTCTATTTGTCAATATATGTAAAAAAATTTTAATACACACGTCACAAATTTTAAATTTCAAAATTCAAACGACATATTTCCATATTCCTCAGTCTTTATAAATAGTAACTTTAGGTCTAGTAAAAACACTTACTCTATAAATTATTTAAATCTCTCAAACTCTAACAATTTTACCTTCGTATTTTTTTCAGTTGCGAAATGTTGTTAAAAATATTTTCTTCTTCTAACCATAAATTTTTATGCATAATTCTTCACTCTATTGCACAAAAAAATTTACATTAGCAAATAATGCTGATATATACATACTCACCATATAATTTCCACTATATTTTCTCCTATATATTATTTTTATCTTTCACTCATAAATATTTGCACCAATGGAAAGATTTTTGTGCCGTACATTTTCCAATAAAAAACACGGTTAATCATCTAGTAGTAAAAATAAGGGTAAAGGCGTTATAACTTCCAATATGCTATTTGCGCCACTACGGTTTCAGGACGTTCTAGTGTATCCGAATAATGAGTATGACCTAGATTAGTAAAGGACACACGATATGGATGAGAACGTGGAAGAAGAATTTACACCACCTCCGGGCTTCAATGTAAAACCTCATCGCAGGAGTAATCGGGGCACACCACCTCCTAGCTTTGACGTTGAACATCAACGTATGAGTTATCAAGTACGCTACCTCCCGGTTTCGAACCTCCACGCATGAGTGTTCCTGAACGTCATGTTAGATTCGAACCTTCTCGTTTGAGCATCCCTGTATGGCTCGCGAGATTTGAACCCCTACGAATGAGTTACCCTACAAGCATATTCAAAGATGAGTAGGACGACATTGAAATTATTCCCAAAACAAAAGAGCAACATATGGGATAATATGAACCTAGCAGTTCAAGACCATCCGACTCAGGTAAGCCCCCTAAACCCGGTAAGTCTAATATTTTCGCTACTCATTTTTGTAAAAATAAAGACGACAGGGGGAACTTGAGGGCATTTTGTAACTATTATAACGCGAGTTATTCGTAGAAAATGGGAGAGAGATATGATACCCTTAACAAGCACTTAAAGTTGAAGCATCCCGAGGAGGTTGGAATAGACAGAACGCAGTAACAGATTGTTCGAAGTGGTGGTTCATCCGGACAAATGCTAATGAGGTATAATAAAGAGAGGCATAAATATAACCTGGCGAACATGTACCTCTCATTCAACGCGGGTGCATCAAAGTAGCAAATTCGATACGAGCCGGAGACGTTCAACCCCAGCTCGCGACAGCTTATCCGCAAACGATAACTCAAGCCATATAGGAGCTCTACTACAAAGGTACGAGGGAGCTCACAGGTAAGTTTGCTTCCCTCGATATGCAAGTGTCCATATGTGCAGACATATAGACGGATCATTTTCGTAATGATTCTTATATGGGTGTTACTATTCACTGGGTATACGATAATTGGTAACTTAATAAACGATTATTGACTTTAGGGGTATTTAATGATCGACATATGGCGCAAAACATTTATAAAATTATTAAAAAAATCCTAAATAAATATGGATTAGTGAGGAAAATTTTTTCTATTAGTTTTGATAATATAACTGCTAATATTATATTAATATCTGATTTGCAAAATTACTATCAACTAACGTTTGGGGGGATTTTTTTCCATATACGTTGTGTATGTCATATTCTTAACTTGTGTGTTAAGGATGTCATTATAGCTTTGCACGACAATATAGCTCCGATCAAGAATGTCGTTAAGACAATAATAGACAAGCCATCCTTTCACAAAAAGTGGAGAAACTTCTGTATGGAGCGAGGGAAGAGACCTCGAAAGTTTAAGATGGATGTGCAACATCATTGGAACTGTGCTACATATAGTTCCTTACAGCAAACTGCTATGCGACTTCGCAATATATAACATGCAATGAGTTGATATTTTTCTTAGTAATTGGGATATTTGCATCCAATTACTTAAAGTTTTGAAAGTTTTTCACGATGTTACTAAAACTTTTTCACGATGTTACAGGCTCAGTGTTCACTTATTTGTTATGTCAGCTGTTAGTATACTTGGTGTATTAGTTCAAGCCCGTAAGGATCCAAACCTGCATACGTGCGTATATGATATGACGTTGAAGTCGTTAACTTATTATACAGAAATTGCTCGTATTTATCCTGTAACAACTATTCTAGACCCTCATTGTAAAACGGAATTATTACTAATGTATTTAAAAACTTATTATGGTTACATTCAAAATCTAATGGATTTTCAAGACATGTATAGTTTAGAAGTACAGCAAGAAGTATCAGTAGCGACGGTCGATATAGAGGAGATGCTTAACTATTATCAAAGTCAGTACGGTGGCCAATCATCAATTTCTCCTTCGCCACCTACTAAGGAGTGGCATTACTCTTTTATGGATAAACAGTTATTAGTGCAAAAATTGAAGAGGCAACGGTTTGGTGATTCAACGTTTGAGATGTAGCACTATACTAATACAAATTTTGAGTTTTTGAAAAATATCTCCATTAAGGACTTCGATATTTTAGAGTGGTGGTAAAAGCATAGAAGGAACTACCTATTGTTATCTCGTATTGCTCGTAAAGTACTAGCTACTCTGGCTTTAACGGTCACTATTGAGCAAGATTTAGTACAACAGGCCTAATCGTCAACAAACGCTAAGCCCTCTATTTGTTGTCAGTGTTGAGGCAAATACTTGCATAGAAGATTAGTACAAGGCAAGCTGTAGATGATAAGAACTATATAGGACATCAAGCGAAGAGAATGATTACTTCAGTGATTGAAACCAATCTACTGGAAGCCTAAGCTTACCCACGGGTTCCACTCCTACTCACGAACATGAATAGTTATCTCAAGATGATACGTAATAAGTTTTCTTTTCATTTTTTATGAAAAAGTTTTATCACCTAGAAAAATCTTTTCTTCTAATTGTCCAAAAAAACTAAATAGCATGGTTTTCCCAAAAATGCTGATATAGCAGTAGATTTTTCTAAATTATGATCGATTGAAATTATTTTTATTCAAAAAATTTAACTTGGATAGTCACGTATGCTTTGATACTTTTCTGAAAACGTAAAATTGATCAACAAACTAAAGGTTTTTTAAAAGTTTAAACCGAACTACGGTGGTCTGATTCTGATTATCGGATATGTAGGCACCTTGTGAGCGACCGTAAAATACTATAAAAAATATTTTCCCTCTAACTATTTCATTCTATTAGATCAGATTAGGATATTATATATTCATACTGTAATAGATTTTTTTTTTGTATTTTATTTTTTTTCCCGTTTTTAATGTATATTTGATGGATGGTTTGAAGAAAAAAAATAATTAAAAGATCGGTAAGGCAAGAAGGAAAAAAATTAATGTGAAGGCTTAGGAGAGGAGACACGAGAAAAAAAAAAAAAACTGGTTTAAGGGCTGTGAACTGGCCTTGAATTGTCGGCTCACAGGCTGGTCACGGTTCAACGTGACCTTAGCCCGTGAATTGGCAGTTCAGGGTTGGGTCAAACTAACGCCCATGTCACACGAAGCATGTAAATCTTAATAAGATATTAATATATATATCGTATATAAATAATGCATGATAATTGATTTGAAAATTATTTTTTCCATTAATATTTGTGTCAGCAATTACCTATTGAATCTTTTTTTCAAGAATATGGACCCGTCAAGGAAAATCCTCTTTTACTAGATAAATCCCAACACCTATATCGCCTATAACTGTATGAATCATAAGAAGCAAAATAATCATTTAGAATAAGCACTTCGTGAAAATAAATAAATAAAAACATGTACAACGAGCCATTTACTTTAGAGGTCTTGTATTACTTAGATAATCTTTTAGTGTGTATTTTAATAATAAATAAAAACAGTAGATTAATCTATACTTTTTGTTTTAAAAGAATTATAATCATTATACAAACTTTTATTTGCATATTTATACTAGTTTTTAGAAAAAATAAATAAAAGAGAACAATAAAAAAATTAATTTCCTAATATAATTGGATATATATCTTTTACTAAATCCTCTTATATCTTCAAAAACAACATATATAAAGACATCCAGTCTCACGAACCAACCCAACACAACACAACACAGTGTATTCTCCTTGACGAAACTCAAGAAATCACCCTGACATGTCTTGCAAAAACTGCAAGAAATCAACCGTTGTGGTTGAATCCTTTGTAAGTCTATAGTTACAATCTTCGGTATCGATCCCGGTGTCGGTGGACCATTGAATCCTTTGTAAGTGCACGCTAAATTATCAACAGTGATTACAAATCCTGATCGCAACTTGATTTAGGATTTTAAGTCTAAAGTTACAATCTTTAATGATTGATTGAGTCGCACTTGAACATTGGAATTGCGTTTTTTTTTTTCTTTTCTTTTATTTTATATTTTGTTAATTTGATTTTAGCATTATTTATTGTTGTTGCTACTGCTATTTGGGTTTCATTAAGGTTAGCTTCTAGTCAAACCTTAGTCATATTTAAGATATAGGCTTCTCAGACGCGTTCCGACCTCTTTAGGTTCACTCTTTACGACAGACCGCCCTTGATCCAAGCCTAAAACACGACCTATTTAACTATGGCAAGCCTTTAACAGCTAAAAAACTCTAGATAAAGTTAATAAACCAAGTCAACAACCACTTCTTACTTATTTGAATCACGTCGGACATCATGATCCCACTCTCCAATGTTGGCGAAAGTGGCTTTTTCCACTAATCGCTCCCCAACTACCGATGCCACTTTTCTATAAACACAAGACCATCGTTTAATGGTAAATTACTTGATAACTTTGCGCTTATACTCTCCAAATACATGTAATTGACTTAAGTATCGAAATAATCATGCCGAATAACATTACGGTGTTCCCTTGCTGTGCTCTCCTATGCAGGCCTTACCACTTGTGTGAAGTCCGATTCCTCTTCAATCTATACTGACAAGATCCTTGAGACGATACTTACCAACCTAATATTGCTCTCTCCATATCTCTCTCGATGTTTAAGCTAACATTGGAGAAAGGATGGGTTGTAGTGATTGTAGCAACAAATACTTGCTGGGATTGTAGATTTTTAGTGAAAGATATCCACCTGATGGATTCAAACTAATCACAATACATCCTTATAATGGCGAATTGGATAAGATGTGTTGATGGATTAGTGGTTCTAGCAACCATTTTCTCTTTTGGGCTATTTAGTACTTATGATATCAAGTTTGATATAAGATAATGGTATGGAATGAAATAGATCGAGATATGATGAAATGAAATGCAGTAGAATCAACATCGGAATCATAAATCCATTTATATGTTTAGAATTATCAAGAAATGGAAAGGAATAGAATGTGTATATAGTAATATTTTTTAAAAATACGTTTAATTATTGAATGGCATAATTAGGTTTAAGATTAAATAAGATAATAATTTATAAGGGGGGAATGTATTCTTAATTAGGTCCTCTCAAAATAGGAATTGAATTCATCGTTGAAGCCAGAATCGCAAATTCTTTTGAATCGCAATTCTGAATTCTAAAAATACTTCCAAATAATGGGAAAGGGAATCGAGATCAAAATTGCAAGATTATCACAATGGTTTTTCCTTTTTATCTCTTTTTTCTCTAAAGCCGTTTACTTCATATCACAATGGTTAATTAATGAGACTATCAATTTCTATTAAAGAAAAGAAAAGAGAAATGAATCCTCTAAAATTATTTTTTTCTAAAGATTTCTAATGTTAAAAATTAATGATTGCCATTATTTAAATTTTTGAAGTACCTTGTGACATCATTCTGACATCAACTTTTTTATAAAATTTAGACAAAGATAACTATTTATCTGTAACTTTAGGAACTTTAGTAAATCGGTAACTTTAGAGGATTCAAACGAAAAAAAAAGGGCCTACTTTTCAACAGAATAAACAACAAAATTTTCAATGGGTGATCATCATGTAAAATACTAAACAGATGAGTAATTGGAAATATCAAGTTTATTATAGGAAAAAAAAAAATCAACCCTACAAGTAAAATGAACCAACAGTTTATACTTTAAGCTTAGAATGTATATCTTTTAATTAAAAGTTTTCATCAATTTTGAGGTTGTGTGGTAGGGTTGTTATAACTGATTGATTACGTACAGCAGATGTGCCAGTCGATCTAGGAGATGTTTTGAGAGATGATGACACTTGGAGGGATGTTAGGCATAGGAGGAAGAATGGATAAACTTGGTATCTCAAATGGGCACGTGTAACAATGGATCAAACCCAATATTTTTGATAAAATTACTTGTTTAATCTCCTTTAAAGTGATTTCAATAGAGTTCTAATATTTATCTCAAACTTGCTAATGTTCTGAGTGAATCAAATGAGAGGAAGAGTTTTCTATTTATAGAATTTGGAAGCTAAGATTATCTGTTGGATGGCTCCAAGATGGATGATTGGGATTAAGCTTTACTATTGAAACTTGTCATTTCCTTTAGCCTTCATGGGCTTAGACATGAGTTTGGGTCTACTAAAGGGCTTATAATAATTAATAAAAGCCCATTATTGTTGTAAATAAGTTAGAGCACATTTAAGCTCTCTTACAGCCCATTAAAGCCAAAAGAAGCCTGAATAAGCTTAAAAAAGCTATTTTCGAGTTTATTTTTTGTGCACAAGATAACTGAGTAAGGCGAAGAGCAAAAAATCTAGTTTTGATGATCCTCATTCTAAGCTTACCAAATTAGATCTCTTTAAAGCATTCCTAATCGAGCCAATTTCTTAAACTCTATCACTAGTTGAAAATATTGGTTTATGGTATTAAATTGGACTAAAGTCCCAATTATCGAAATAACCTTCAATAGAGGTTTCAGTGAAAGCTATACACCTCTTAAATTGATTAGTAGGAAATTAGTAATAAATGAGAATTTGATAATGCTAGTGCAACGGCCAATTACAAAATTTTTGGATTTTCATGAATCTTTGATGCAAATGCAAAATAAAAAGAAATAAGTAAAATTGTGAAATAAAGAAAATACAAATTTTATGTACGATTGTGAAAATTCAAGAAAGTTACAAGAACAAGGAAAATTTGAAAATCTTGTCAATTTATTTTGGAGCAAGAGACTAGGATTTTCAAAGTAACATATGTTACAAACACTCAAGTAAAATAGCAATTTTTAGGTAAATTACTAAGTATAGGAAAATTAAGAACAATGAATGGGATGATTTTGTTAATTTTGAGGTAAGCTACAATTGCACAAAATATATTTATGAAATGTTACCAAAAAGAAAAAAAGATATTTATGAAATCGTAGATATTTAAGAAACATATAAAGGTTAGTTATTGGTAAAAATAAATAAATTCATTGAAAATTGAGACAATAACAAATGTGTCGAAATTTATGAAACTTTAGAGTTGGAGGGCATATGCAATTATGCATTATGATGGATAATTTCCAAAAATATAAATGAGAATTATGAAAAACATAAGAATTGCAAAGATAGAGAATGTTACGAAAGAAACGCATTAAATATAAATAAAAAAATAAATATAAATTTCCAATATTTTGTAGCTTATTATTTTTAAATATAATAGTTAAAAATATATAAAATAAAAAAAAGGATACTATTAGATACTACGCATATGTACAAAGCACAATTGGTATACATCTACGAGCATAAATATCAATTGCTATGTTGAAATTTGGTTCATGATAGTTCTTTAAACATATGCAATGAATAGGTTTAGCTCTTTTTTTCAACTGCCATTAGTATTGCCATGCATGGAATTTTTACTCACTTATGTCCACCTTATTAAGTGAAGCACTTTTTTTTTTAACTACTATTACAAAATATTGGGAAGAAGATATTAAATGATTAAAAAAGAAATAAAAATTACAACTCATTTAGAACAATCGAATTATATCAAATTACTCAAGGCTACTTCCTGTTAGTTTTATGATTCTATATAATTCCACAATAATAACTTAATCATTTTAAATTTATTTTCATTTTATGTTTTTTTTTTCTTGCGTGTATATTTATGATTGATGAACATACCAAATGTCATTTGAAGCTAAACACAATATTAATCAAAATAAGCAAATATTATACTTGTGATGCGTGTATAAATTTAAGGACATTAAATGTGTTAAACTTTAATTCATAATATTTACATAATTAGTTATGTGGAAGAGCAAAAAATGACACTATAGGAAAAGAAGTTTTAACATAATAGTTAAAAAAATATCAATATTAAAAAGCTATACACTTGCATGTTATATTTGATAAAATATAATTTAAATAAAGTAATAATATGCACTTAATAAATTTATATTCTTTATGTTTTTTTGGGAGTGAAAGAGGAAGAGGATATTAGAAATAAAATGTGTATGAGTGTATAAGAAATTTGGCCAAAATAGAAAAAAAAAAACATGTATAGGAAAGTGTGAGATGTGGAAGAAAGAATGTAGTCGAAACTCGAATGGTGAATGCTATTTGAAGAGAGAGAAAACCAATTGTAATTGTTTTGTGTAGAAGTAAGACTAAGAGAAAAAAAATAAAAAAAATTGGAGAAGAGAGAGGGAAAAAAAATTGGAGTTGAAAAGTATTGGGGGAGAGAGAAAAATTATGTAGAAAAAGAAAGAGAACAGATGTATCCGTGATGTAAGATATTTATAATTTTAAAAAGTTATTTTAGTATAGGTATTTTTTATTTAATGATATTGAATTAGGGTTAAATAGCGAATTTATGAAGGTGATAGCACTTGGTGCTTTCATAATGTCATTTTCTATTTTCCTTCAAAATGCCACTTGTGCATTTATTTCAAAACCACTTACAAATTACACTTTTGAATATGTTCAACAAATTATAATATAGTATATTAATTTTTCTATTCGAAAATAAAAGTACATAGATAAGTTATTTTAAGAGTTTCTAGTTGATAGAAAGAAATGAAATATATAAATGGAACTTGATACTATTTTGTAAAATTGACATAACATAACGTTTATAAAGTGTCGATCCACCTGTGAATCAATTTGATAACTCGCAATAATAATCAAGCTATGATGGAGAAGTTTTTGTACTCTTTCATTTTTTTCACCATTAAATACAATGGAAACTCGTGAAGATAAATCAATCTCTCTCTCTCTCTCTCTCACGGACGAAAGTAGAAACCCCATTCTAAGATCACCCTGATGTAAGACAACTTCTTGAAGCTTCTTTTGGTTTCTAGCAGAAAACAAGAAATCTTGTGAGCAGTAATTTTCTTTTTTGATTTCCAGTCAATAGACATTCGAACAAGTTAAAAAGCAACGGATTTGCTTTTATCTACAATCACAAAGAGAAGAAAATTTTTCATATTTTATTTCTTTTATAAACGGAATATGAATCTTTAAACAATACTGATAAGCATCTCAATTATTGGGACACTCCCGTGGCTAGTAATTTCATTTAATTTTAAGCATAGAAGCTAAAAAGAAAACTTTGACGCTTTCCGGACCAGAAAGGAAATACAACTTTTACTTTGACACCCGTGGGCTACGATGTGAACTGAATGATGATGACGTTGCACGTAGGTCCAATTTCATATATTAGCTTTAGCTTTTTGCTGTATGATGACGCAAACTATTGATAAAATGTTATTACTCACCACCATGTATATCATCAACATATAGTATATATAACCATTAGTTATATCTAAATATTTAAATATTTAATAATATAAATGATAGTTATAGTTTTATTAAAAACTATCTCCATTATTACCATATATCTAAATATCTTTCGCCCCCTCTGTATGTGTGTATATTATTACCAAAGAAAGTCCTTTCCACAAAGATCTCCCTCTACTATGAGACTTGGACCCTGTTTGATGTTTATTAAAAAGGCTCAACTCTTATTCTATATAACAACTTAATCATTAATATGTCTTTCTAGGATAAAAAATTTAGCATTTTCCTTGTCAATTGATAATAGGAAAGTGACATAGATATTTCTCGTGTTATTTGTTAGAAATCTCTCGTAAATTTTGATGATAATAAAAAAAAAAATGCTAATCAACTAATAAATGTGTAGATATTCAAATAGTTCTTCAGAAAGCTTAAAATTGTAAATTAAGCTGTATTCAGAAACTTATTGAAATTGTATGAATTGTTTGAAAAAACAAACAAATATAAAAATCTTTAGATAATGTTTCAAAAGCTTTTATAAGAAAAGTTAGTAAAAGTACTTTAGAAAATTATTTAGAGACTTTGAAAAATAGTAAACCGATACTGTTCAGAAGGTTATTCATATAGTTAATCTGGAAAAATAACATTGAAAATTAACAATACATTAGATTCAAAGTGAACAAGACCTGACTCCACTAGATTGAGTGTATTAAAAAAATACACATAATCCCGGTTTACCTATGTTGGAATTAAAATCCATAAGGATTATTTTTAAGCAAATTTATCTTTAAATAAATCACAAGAAAATATCTAACATTAGATAAGGATAAGGATAAAGTTAATTTCAAATCTTGTGAGATTTCAATTTCGAATCTCAAGCTTATCTAGAAATTATTGATAAAAAATAAACCCCATGGATTTTAATTCCAACTGAGGTGAAACATGATTGAGTGTATTTTGCTAATACATTCAATCCAGTAGAGTTAGGTAATTAGACAACATATGCAAAACTGAAAAAAACTTCATTAATGAACAAAAGTACACAACAAAGTCCATAAATGGAGTTGATATCAGAAAAAAAGATGAAAACAAAGGAATAAGCCATAATTAGAGTTTGACTGAAACAAAAGAAACTAACAAAGTAGAAAACAAGACATTAAAACAAAAAAAATTATTTCTGAGTTCTCTTTGATTTCTTTTTAGTACAAAGCTTCATTCTTCTAAAATATATTGGAACTACCTTGTTAGGAAATGGAATAACTTCAGATGGTTTCTTCATTATGGAAGTTGGTTTTTTTTTGTTGGACAAAAGTTAGTGTGGTTTGGGCTTAAACAGATGCACTACCATTTTTTTTTGGAGCCAACAAAAAGAGTTTATGTGTTTCCTTTTGGAGAGATATGTTCTTTAGAGTTAAGAACAGGAGTTTCAATTGAAAGTGATAGAGTTTTTTATGATAGATCCTTAGGTTTTGAAGATTTTGGTGAATAATGATACTTTAATAATTTAACATAAATAACACTATTAAATAATGCAAATTAAAAAAAGAAAATAAGGAGAATATCAAGCTTGAGATTTATAAAGTTTCAGCCTTCTACCTACTACTCTCTTTCAGCTCAACTACTAGGAACCCCTTTTACTCCATTGGTTCTATTCCACTTAGTCTACTAAATCAAAATCACTCTCTTTCAGCTCAACTACTAGGAACCCCTTTTACTCCATTGGTTCTATTCCACTTAGTCTACTAAATCAAAATCACGAGAAGTTTACAAATATCAGCCACATGCCTATTTAGCCTCTCTATAATTTAGATTAATTACAAATCTACAAAGTACAATCAAATTTCTCTTAACAGTTAAATGACAAATAAAATTTACAAATTATAAGTGAGAATAATAATATAAGTCTTAAATAATTTCGCATAAAAACAGAAATAATAACTAATGAATGATCAACTTTGGTTCAACTTTCTAAAGAAGTCTCTAAGAATCGTTTTGTGTTCTTTCAAATGATAGAACTTAATTACGATCAAAGTATAACAAATGTATTTAATAAACAAATACATAAAAATATAAAAATTATTGATACTTTATAATTTATTTATTAGCATTTTTCAAATATATAATTTCTCAACCAATCCATGCCCTCTTAATAAAAATTGTAATTACTTCAATCATGAGATTAATGATGTATGCACTTATCTCAATTTTTAAGTATCAAAACGTAAGTTAAAAAATAGGTTTTTTTTAATGACTATTTTGAAGTCTTTAATCTAAATACTCTATATTGCAAATAAATTTTATGAATCAATTATATTTATGTCTTTATAACAAATAAGAAACTGTTATTTTTTTCATTTTTTTCCTCCCTTTCGACACTAGAAAATGTATGTGACCATTGTAAATACATTGTGCCCCGCACTATTCTTAGTTCCATCCCATCGCCAAAAAGCATGAGGATTTTAGCCATCTTCTCTCTCCAAACTCTCCTCTTATTTTTCTCTCCCCTCCTACCTCTACTTATAATCACCACTACCACTTTTGCCGCCACCATCTCGACAAAACAAGCCATGGACCTAATCCAACAAACATGTAAACTAAAACCCTTTTATGACTCATGCAACAAATACCTACGATCCGACACGAAAGGCTCTAATACAGACCTTCCAAGTCTAGCCTAAATAATGGCAAACGCAGTGCTTTCCAATGCAAACGAAACCTTAAATCACATCTAAGACCTTATAAACCAGGGATGTGACCCTGAATCTGAAGCCCCACGAGCATATTGTGCTGAATTGTACGTTCTTGTGGTCAAGTACAACTTGCCACAAGCCATTGATGCATTGAGTAAAGGAAGGTATGGTTTTGTAGTGTATAATATATTGGATGTGGTGAAAGAAGCCCAACAGTGTGAGAAGAAGATGGTCTTATAGAAATGTTTATGATGATAATAGAAAATATTTGGAGTAGGGAAAGCAATAATGTAATATTTTCATCATATTATTATTTCCTTACTATTTTTATACATATGATAGAAGTGGGCCTTTTGGTGGTTGTAAATAATATATGATTGGTTGTTAATAAATTTTGGGTTTGCCGTATTGGGATGTTATTTATTAGAATGAAATAGTGGATATTTAATTACCATCATTTCTTTTTTGGTAATTAAAATATTGGACCAATGGCTAACTTGTGCTCCCATTGGAATATAATTGAATGTGGATTCAAGACATAATATATGGTTTCATAAAATCATACGATTTTTCTTAGCAAGTGTTCATTGGTGCAAGGATAAGGTATAAGATAAAAGTACTAAATTTGATAAAATTAAATAGTGATATAGAGTATGACACTATTTGATAATTTTGAATTTTCAACATAAAAATAAAAACTACAATGAAAAACTACCAGAAGTTCGAATAGTCATCTTGATATTATTATTGTACAATTTCATATATCACAATTCTACATGATGGTTAAATTGCTAATTTCAAAAGGATTTGGCTAAGCAATGAAGGTAAAGAAAATGGGGATGAATGTAAATGTTTTGTCAAAATATTGGGCCTAAGATAAATTGTAAATATAATCATTTAAATTTGCTATACGTATGTTTAATCTTCTTATTTCTAAAATTGGGCATTTAGATATTCAAAATTTTTAAAAAGATGCATTTAAACTCTAATGTAACTATTTTGCCCTTAATTTTTTGCCTTTTTTCAGTTTTAGTATTTTGATTATTGTTTCATCAAAAACAAAATGGTAAGATAAAATCTAAAATTACATTTTTCAAAAATTTAGAAGTCTAAATGCTTAATTTCGAAAATAAGAGGATTAAATACACATAAAGAAATATAATGACATATATTTACAGTTTACTCTATAATTTAATTGTAGGTACAAATGTCATGATAATAAATCCCATATAATTTGTCATTTTCATACCTTATATCATTTTTTTTATTTGGATTGCATTTATTTAACGTTTGATACTTAGAAATGGAATAGAATGGACTAGAGTGCACAATAACAAAGCATTTCCCGTGTTTGGAAATTTTTTGGAATGGAATGAAATTAAATTAAATGTGTATATAGTAATAACTGTCAAAATATCCTTAATTATTGGACATCATAATCAAACTAAAGGTTAAATAAATAATTTGATTAATAATAAATGCGAGAGAAATGAGACTAGTGATTCTGCTTTTAAAAAAATAGAATTCAATTCCTTCTTAAAGTCAGAATCACTTATTCCATGAAATTATCGTTTTAGATTTTAAATATGTTTTCAAATACGAGGAAAGAGAATAAAACCTGAAATCGGAATTTTGTTTCAATTCATTCTCGCAACCAAACATGACATCATGGGATTAGTTGATTTTTTCTAAAAAAAATTTCCTAATAAATTGCACCATCATGTAGGTTTTTCTTTTTTTTTTTAAGAAAAGAAAAAAGAGAATATTATTCTTAAGCTTCCCAAGTAATACTATAAAAATCAACAGGTTGTGATGCATTTCTAAAAGATCAATTAGTTTTAATAGTGGACATGGTTATTTTATTTTATTTTTTTCCCTTGGTGAGTAAAAGTGGACATGGTTGCCTCGCGAAAAATAATGACGGGAGTCCCGTAGCATTTGGCATGAGAGGATTCAGGTCAGGTAGATCCCGGCACAAAAGTTTGAGATTTGTTAAAGAGACACGAAGTAACTAGCAAACCGATATATGCCCAACGGACGAGTGTAAGATTGACCAACACGTAGCAACAGAATGGTCGTCAAATGACACACAGAGACAAGACAGGAGCTGTTGTCATGTGCGAGGACAGGACAACATGTGCAGATTCCAAAAGGTGTAGTTCCACTTTCACGGTTTTGGGGAACGAGAAAGTTGCCCTTCACAATTTTGTTTTCTTTTTTTTTTTTTTAATTGCAAAAATGAAAGCTGTAAACGCAACGCTCGGATATTTATTAAAATGTTAAATAAATAAAACTGAAAAATATAAATAATCTCTTTTAATTATGATCATATTTAAATATAATAAATCTCTTAAATTTTAATAAATTGATAAATAAATTGTTGCAATTAACCTACTAAATTTTGATCTTCTTATGAAAACATCCCCTTACATATATTAAAGCAAATTTGACCTTCAAGTGTGTATTCTTTTGTTAACTAAAATAGCAAATGTGCTTACTAACTTATCAAAATTAAAGAGATTATTTATAATATTTGAAAATTAAGAAAATTGTATATTTACGGTTAAAATTTTAAAAAATTACATAATTAAAAATTATAAACAAAAATATTATTAAAATACTAATACAACGTATTTTAAAGATGCGACATTACTTTTGATATGCCAAAGACATGATATGATATAGCATTAGTATTTTAATAATATTTTTTATATAATTTATAATTATGTAATTTTTTTTTAAATATTAGTAGACATATATTGCACCATTGAAAATTCAAGGAGCACATGCACACATATATCAAAATTTATGCAGTTTATTTGCCTCATGTCAAATCCCATTAATGATAGATTAAGAAAGGCCCTAAAATGATTATAACATGTGAATATAGATCCTAAACTTGCCGTAGAAAATATATGCTCCTTTTTTACAAACGCTAATGCTGGCTAGCCTTTATAATTTTTTGTCATTTAGAAATTCAAATACTCTACATTAAACATAGGATTGCAAAGCATATATGAAGAAAAACAAACGAGTGCATTACAATTCACCCTAATATTTTAAATAGGAAATAAATATGAAGTAAAAAGATGATAAATTTTATGAGTACCTAAACAATAAATTTTACAATGAATAAGTTTGAGGATCATTTAAAAAAAAAAATTTTCTACAATTTCATTCTTATCTTTTACGAGAGTAGTCTAACTATCCATCCCACTTTTGATTTACATGAATTTTAAGTCTAGACCATTAAATTAAAGGAATATTAATCAATGATGAAATGAAGGATTGAATTAATCCCGTTAAAATCATAGATGGAATCGTAAACTACATATATTTTTTAAGACAATTATGGGAAAGAGAGGATATAAACCTAGTCTATTCTGATTAGATATTAATGGCGATACCATTAGACTATAACAGCCTTGGCAAACCATCGAAGGTAAAGAACACTAGGATAAACTCAAGAAGATGGATGAATTGAGTTTATAAGACAAAATGCAATTCTTTTCTAAATTTCCAATTAAATGTAATAACAAGAGTAATGATAAAATAATAAAAAGTGCAGAAATTAAAAGGAATAGGGATAAAGAGAATTAAGCTCGGATATAACATAGAGTTCAAACTGTCCCTAATCTCTACGAACATGCAATGCCTTTAATTGAGAACTTCACATCACTTTATTGATTTCTTAATCTAAGCTTCAAAAGTTATATAAACACAAATTTGGTTATACAAATTTCACACTCACAACTCTCAACACAATTTACAATCTATACTCATAACACAAAAACTCAATTTCAAGAATTATTGGTATAATGCTTTTAACTCTCAATATTTTGCAACTAATAGTTCATAAGCATTACATTTCAAATCTCTCTAAATATTAGCAAATTATAATACAAGATACAATAAGAATAATAGATAATAAGAGCACAAAGGAATGTTGGAATCTTATAGCAAAAGATCGATTCTTCTTTTTTCTTCATCGAGTTGTTGAGTATTTATATTATCTCATTCGATTCTTTCCATTATAGTGCATTAAATGCTCTAACCGCTAATTGAATCAGACATGTTGGTACCTTATCATTACCGACAAGTCAATAACAAATTACACTGCCGGCAAGTGAACCAGCATGCTGGTTCCTTAATCAGAAACAATTTCATCTCCTTATCTAGGTCACTTCACTGTCAAGCAAGTAGTGCTCTGAAGTCGTCAACCTAGTAGGTCAAATATCATTTGGAAATACTTTTAACACACAATAAACAAATACTCTTTATAATCTAACTTTAAGATCATTTGATCACCACTCAAAAGATTAAATTTTTTGTATAGATAATTAATATATTTAATCATTAAGAAAATTAATCGATCTTATTCAATTATCTTAATATAATCAAATAATACTTATTTTAATCATCCACTTGTTTTGTTCTCTTTAAAAACAACATGTTTAGATAAATACTTTTTGTTTTGTTCTCATCAAAATCAATATGTTTAATTATACACTTTTTTATTTTGTTCTCATTAAAATCAAATAATGAATCATAAGTTTAACAATCTCCCCCTTTTTTATGAGGACAAAACTCTTATACATTAAATGTTTCCCCTTAATCCACATATATCAATCTTTCAAAGAATCAAGATATGCTAAAGTTATAGGATTAATATCATTTTTTAAGTAACTATTATCAATTTAACTTAATACACTTTTTGACATTTTAACAACTTAAATATTTCTCCCTCTTTAGCTTCATAAAATAGAGGAGGATCCAGGTGGTGAAGAAGAAAGAGGATTCAAGTCAAAATTTCGGCATAATTTTCAATTAAGCCTTAGGATATGCCCCCTTACAAAAGTGAAATCAAGGAGGCTAAAAACCATGCCAAATAAGATCTCCATAATAAATTCATTAAAATCATCCTATACCACATGAAAAGTTTAAAAACATGAGCCAACTATGAGAAATGTAATAACTCCATGTAATACATAAACCATAAGTAGTAAACAGCATAAACAAGTAACATAAGCAACACAAACCAAGGAAATGGTTATGGTAAGACAATATAAAGTAATAATTGTAGTAACCAATGGCTAAGTTCATAACATAAGATAAATATAATGAAGAGCATATACAAAATAGATTGGAAGTTGGCAATTCATATAGCTTATAGATCAGTATCTTTGAGTTAGAGGAGAAATGAGGCAAGATGGGTAATGATAGTTCATTTGGAAGTGGCTATAATTCATCAAGATGGTATCGTAATGGTGGATAAGGGTTTGGTAAAGAGAAAAAGTCATGTAAGGGAGAAGAGGAGAGTATGATTTGAATAAGTGAGGGGATTGATGAGAGATTGTGTAGATTTAGAAATGATTGATGAGGGAAAATTATGATTTTGAGGATTTGGAGATGGAAGACTGAAGAGAGAGAAGAATTCTAGGGTTTAGGAGAAGAGGATGATTTGGGAATTAAGTAAGGAAAGAGAAAATTTGAGTGTTTTGAAAAAATAGCGCTTGGAAATAAAGGTACCGACATGCTAGTAGTATAGGGAGCCGGTATGACGGTTCAGAGAACAAAACCAAATGTATCTTCTTATCTAGCAAGGTATACTGGCATGTCGGTAGTTCTGGGTACCGTCATGCTAGTATTCTACAATTCTGCAAAATCTTAGTTAAATTCATTTCATTTGTAACATTTTAAGTAAGTTTAAATTATTTAATGAGTATTATAACATTTCAAGTAAGTTTATTTGAGTCCGTTAAGGCTTCAAAAACTTAAATTTTAGCTAGATAGCTAAGATTTATTCAAATCAAATCTATAGAGCTATATAATTCATGATAAAGTGAAAGTATCCATGTATGAACAAATTATGTGCATAGGTATTGAGTTTTTGCATACCAACACTTCAAGCAAATTTTAAATACATGTTTGAGCATAGTAAGTGTAAGTTCTAAAGATAAGTCAAGTAACTGTAAAATCGAATTTAGTACACAAAGTTTAGAGTGATTGGTTAAAAGATCCGATCAAACCTAAATTTTAAAGTAAAATTAGAGATATTAGTAAAAGTGACCCTATAAGTTTGAATTTAAGAAAATAAGTAATAAAATAAGAAAATATAAAATTTTCAAATTCTAAGTATATTACTTGTTATTTATCAAAAGTACATAAAATGCATTTCAATAACTAATAAATTACTAGAGATAAATTATATGTATACTAAAAATTATATAATGACCTAAATAATATTTACGAGTGTTTATTTGTACCCCACATATATTTTCATGTAGGTATAAATACGTAAAATTACCTAAATTGCTCGAAATTAGCTAAAAATTTATTAAATAATTAAAGAAAATTATAAAAATATTAAGGAAAAATTAGAAAAAAATCAAGGAAAGGGGGAATGAATCAAATCAAGTCATGGCAACAAGGGGAGTAAGAAACCAAAATTAACCAATAAAAACCAAGCAACAAAAAAGGCAAAATGGAAGAGATATAGGCATTGTCTTGTCCTAATTAATGCATAATAATTTCTACAAGGCTTTATAAATAGCAAGAAAATTTATAGAACTCATTTGGTCAATTGAGAATTGGAAAAAATTGAGAGAATTGAAACTGAGAGGAAAAATTAAAGTTTTAGAAATTTTGTCCCAAATCTATACAAATAGGGAAAGAAGGCTAAACTCACACATCACCACCTGTAACCGAACCACCACCACCGCCCTACTCCAAACCCATTACTTAGACCGGCCAACACACCTGAATCGGTGTTGGAGGCCAAAAAGCTTTTGTTCCAGGTGAGTCTCACATTTCCTTTAATTTGGAAAAATTCCTTAAAATTGTTTATTATGCTCAGAAAATTATGAAATTTAGTATTCTAATGTTTTATTGTATGTAAATTTAGGAAAAAATAGTGACTAAGTTTAATCACGTTTATAAATATGGAGTTCTTAAGAAATTAGACAAAATCAAGCATGATTAGAATTAGAAGGTAATTAAATGTTTAAGGATGTTAATCTTTAATGTGGAAACCTAATCCTAGTATTTAGAGTGTTAATTATAATTAATATGGGAATTATGTGGTAATCGTAGGAAATTTAGGAATATGTGAAATTGAGATTTTAATAAATATAAAAAAATAGGTTAAATTAGATAATATAATAATAATATCAATACAAAATAAATCTGATACAAAAATTAATTTTAGGTAATTAGATAAAAAATATAAAATTTTCTCACATTAAGAGTAAATTCGATACCCCAATTAGGATTAGAGTATATCGAATATGTTAGAATACTAAATTAAGACCCAATATGATATTAGAATACTCAAGCTTAATGTGATTAATTTCACATTAGGATTCGAGTATCTTTAGGATTCCTCGTAGTTAAAAACAATTTAGAACCAAAACTGGAATCTAATTCAGAAACCGAATCCCGAGCTAATGTAGAGTGAATCATTGGTAAATAATAGGTATATATGGAGAAGTTATTTAAATTATAACTTAAAATATGTATCATTAAAGTATAAATACTAAAAAGACGTATTTCTATTATAGGATACCCGGAGACAAACTAACCTGCAATTAAATAATTGAACGATTAAGAATTTCAAATAAGTTGGGTTTATTACTTCACCGGATTTGGAGTATTGTTTTGAGGTATTTAGAGACTTAAAATTGTGTATTATTGTAATTATAAATAATTTTATATATGTGCTTGCATATCTGACTTTGTATTGAAATTTGTGTTATGATTGATAATTGTAATGACTGGATTAGTATGAAATTGTCTGAACACCCTAAATTGAACATAATCTTATTCGATCCTAAAACCTTAAATTGTCATGCATTGCAACCCTTTAAAGGATCATTAGGATTCTCCAATCAAATACCAAACATTGATACCTTTGAAAAAGATAGCACTAAATAGCAAATTGGTCTTTTCCTTATTCTTAGTCGAACTAAATGATAGGAGAGGAGGTCACGGTAAGGATGAGGACATTAATTCGAAGGATAATCTTAGGAGGAGTAGTATCTCTATTGCACAAATCTAGATTTAGTTGTGAGCTGTTACATAACATGAAAACTCCTCAATCCAAATTAAAGCAGGTGAAATTACTCTAATTTCGCAACGGACGGAACTATGTTGTGTAATGACATTTACTTGTTACATTACATGAAAATAATTGCTTGATAATCTTGTTTGTGTTTGTATACATTCATGAGTCTCCAATTCAACTTATTGAGCTATACTTACTTATACCCATATATATGTTTTTGCAGGTCTTGATTTCTAATTTCTCTTGCTAATATGCTACCCTACAACTATCCGAAGGTTAGTTCTTTTTTAAGCTTGGGGGTGTGAGGATCAATTTGCCTAATAGTTAATGTAATCTAAAGTCTCACTAGTATCTTTAAAACTGAAAGACTGATATTTAATATATAAATTAGCTGACTGTTATAATATGATGTAGAATCACCTGGGAATTTTACAATAATGTATATGTAATTATATATATGTTGACTTGAAGCTTTAATATTTACTGTAACTTTAGTTAAATTTTTAATTGAACTGTTTACTTCAAAGTAAGGAGTTGTCGACGCCTTGTGTAGATCATGTCTATGATAGACACTGTGAGGCCAATTACTATCATAGAATGGTTTACACGACGGGATTATTGCGACTCTGCGACTATGTGACTTTAAGGCATAACAGTAAGCACAAATTATAGCTTTAAGGTTTTACAAATTGTAAAATCACTAATCGAATTCCTTAAGGTCAAATGTTAAGCATAAATGTAGTTAGAGAGCAAGTATAGATTCTTCCTTAAATTTAAGACAAGTTTATGGTTTAAGCACGTTTGAAAGATAGCAAGAAGTATAAAAGATGCATGATCAAACCAAGTAACATCCGTGTGAACATAAATAAGCACGAGATGTCTCAAATAACACTTAGTTCCTCACAAAGGTCTAAAGAGTTCAAATTTGCACAAAATTGAGATCAAGCTAGATTGACCACCCAAGCATGATTTAGGAATGAAAATAAATATGTGAAGCCCAATTTTAAGCATGGAAACCAATGCATGAAAACCACCTTTACACACTTTACTACTCTTGAGTTCTCTCGCATACTTTCTCTTTAGCCTTCTTACCTTTCTCTTCTTGAACACTTACTAACTTAAATGTTGAAGTGATCACGTTGAATAATACTTGAACGATCTTCACTATGCTTTGTTTTGTACCTACTCACTTGGGTGCTTCAGGGCCCAATTTTCCTCATCTAACTCTATTGGCGGAATCTTATAGGCAACACCGGAAAGAACAAGCATTAAGGAGAAAAAAAGGAAGAAGAAGAAAAAGAAAGAGAGAAATAGGGTAATTGAATCCAACCTTAAGTTGTATTTTATGTTAAGTTTAGATATATGTGAAATTAGGGCTTTTTTATTATTCTACTAGTTTGTCTTACTTGGAGTTTATAGTTTAGATTGGCTGCATATTATATCTATTTCTATCTTTATTTTTTTTCTATAAATAGTTTTTTCAAACAAAATATGCTATTTAATACAACTCTCTTTATTAGACTTAAAAAATAAAAAATATATATATATATTATTTGATGAAAACAAGACCAACAACAAATCTTATGTCAAACCTAATTGTGTATAAAATTTATGAAAACAAATCAATATCCTAAATAAACAATTTAATTTATTATTATCCTGATTTATTTAATATCTAGATTATATATAAATTAGTTGTGTTGTATCATTTCCATAGGGGAGGGGTTGCTTGGTAGATACACTCTTAGTTAATTTGTTTTTTCTTTACACTTCACATTTGAAAAATATATATATATATATATATAATAATTTTTAAATAACAATAGCTTTCCCCAAAAAAGCATGATCAACTAAATCCCAGTTTTATATGAGCCGTCTATACAGTCATATCATATCACCCGTTTCAAGATTATCTCTTCAAATTATTCTATAATCCGAACTAATTACTTAATGCATGCGACTCTTTTTTTTTCCCCCTTCCATATCATTATACATAGCAATTATATCTAAAATGACATGAAATTTTCATTTTTTATTTTACTTATTATCATTGGATATGCCTATATAATTATACTTTCTACATAACAATTTTGCTATATTATGTACATATAAATATATCTATATAATTACGTAGGTTTAATTTCGATTATTTTAATTATTATGATATAGGAACAATAATTAAGACATTATGAAGGCATTAAATAAAAGCATCATACTATAGATTGTTTTGATTTGGTTGATTTGAGCTGTGATAAATCTTGCGAAATATATATTAGACCAATTAAGCTTATCTTGGGGTATGTTGTATTGGCCCACAAAATGCAAAGGAAAAAATAGAGAAACAAGTGAGAAAAAGCCCATTTTGAGGATGCATTTTTTTTTCATTTTTTTTTTGTGCAATTTCTATTAATTTTTCTATACATCAAATATTTGGATCTATACATTAAAAGTTAAACTACATATGAATTATGTGTTAAAGTTTTATGAATGTTATATTTATTTCTAAGGGTGTAAACTATTGAGTTAAAGCAACATAATATTAACTATTAAGTTCGAGCTAACTTAAAAAATCAAAACTCAAGAGTGGCTTGAGTTTGATCAAGCTCTAAATTTTGACCTTGAACTTGATTTAAAGATATATGTGACAAACTTGAGTTCAGCTCAACTAGTTTAATTAAACTCAAAATTTTTATAAATTTTCCTAAATAGCCTCAAATTCACTTACATTTAAAAAATTAAAAATTATGCTAAATTCGATTTGGCTTATGAGTTTAATGAGTTTAGTATTCTAAAGTTCGAACTTAGCTTAACTGTCACTAAATTGAATTGGAGTAAAACTTGAGCCCTAATTGAGCAATTAGCAAAATTTCTTGGTTTCATTCATATCTATATCTATTTCTATATGTTTATGAGGGTGCAGAAGTAGAGAAGGTGATCATCATCACCAGTGCCATCGTACTAGTCTAGGGTAGGAAGTTTGCTATTCGAAGGCAATACTTCATCCTAAACACCCTTAATAAAGGGTGTTTTTTTTACTAGCGACCTATCTAGCATTGTCTGCAACCTTGCTCTCTTACTGCTTTAAGAGCCTCCTTATAATTGTGTAAGCTCATTAAGGTCGGCATTTCTGTTGGGTGAGCTCAATGCTCTACAGAGTGTGCTAATGCTCCATAGGAGCTAGCTACTTGCTCATTACCAGCAAAGGTATGGTCGTGGGTAGCCACAAACCATATCTGTTGTTCTTGTGTTGGGGGATTTGGTTGTTGATCTTTGCCATTTTCCTATTGCTGCTGTTGGTTGTTCCACCCAGTATAAGCATTAGAAGCTTCAAGTGAATGGCTCTGTACGCTACGCCTCAGCTTCTTTAAGGCGAGCACAAAATAACCTGTTTTGAGCAACCTGTTTTGGGCAACAAACTCCTCAAGCAGGTGCTTCGACTGTTCCAAGTGCTAGTCAAGCATTTCCTAAGCTAAGGGCTAGTTTTTAGTAAGGTAGTTGTTTACCAACCGGTTATTCTTAGGGTTGTTAACATGAGACATGATAGTAGTCAAGGGTAGTGTGTTGGGAGAGTGTTTAGTGTGTATTTAGGTAGGAGATTGGATTGGTTTCTTACAAACGGCACCAAATGTTGTTTTTGGATATTGGCCAATAAAGATTTAGTTGGAATTAGGCTTTACGTAACAATGTGAGCCCGTAAGATAAAGAATAGTGAGGAGTGTCGGGGTATTGTCCAACATGGCCACTCCGATACTTAAGTTAGATTGGCGAGTAAGGAGAGTATGAGTACTGTAAGCCCCATAACCAGCCATTTAAGGTTTCGATCGGTTAAAAGATACGATCAAACCTAAATTATAAGTAAAGCCAGAAATATTGGTAAAAATGATCCCGTAAGTTTGAATTTAAGAAAATAAGTAATAAAATAAAAGACTATAAAAACTCCAAATTTTAAATATATAACTCGTTATTTATCGAAAATGTGTAAAATATATTTCGATAATTAACGAATCGTTAGAGATAAATTATATGTATATTAAAAATCATAAGATAACCTAAATAATATTTAGGAATATTTATTTGTACTATTTATGAATTTACATGTAGGTATAAATACGTGTAATTACTTAAAATAAGTGAAATATGCTAAAATAATACTAAATACTTAAATAAAATTCATAATTAATTAAGGAAAAATCAGGAATGATCTAGAATTAGGTCGTGGTAGCTGGGAAAAATAAGAAAAAATTCAGGCAATTAAATTAAGACAACACAAAAGCCAAAAATTAAGGGATAAGGCAATTGTCTTGTCCAATTTAATACACAATAAATTCCCTAAAGCTCTATAAATAGGGAAAAAAATTCAGAAGCTCATTTGGACAGTTAGAAATAAAAAAAAAATTAGGGAGAGGTGAAAATTGAGAGAAAAATTCGAGTTAGAAAAAAATTAGGAAAAACTGTGCAATTAGAGCCTTTAAAAGGAACCCACACCAGACGAGCAACTGAGAGTGGATGACGACCACCACCGCACGGTGGTGGTAACGCCCAGATCGTCTGATAAGGCCATGGCGGCCGGCGATGGCCAGAGCCACCCAGATCGTGAGTTCGATTTCCAACCTAATTCTTGTGTAATTTTGTAAAAATAGTAAATATTATTAGAAAATTATGAATTTTGTTATTCTAGAATACTTTTGTATGTAGTTTTTAGGAAAAATATTATTTTGATGAAAATATGTCTCGTAATATATGGTTCTTAAGAAATCATGTAAAACCGAGTATATTTCGGTTTAGAAATAAATGACCTTACGAATGTAGTTTCGAGCCCAAAATTTTTGTGTAGATTACTTAGATGATATAGAATAGTGCTATGAAGCCCGTTTTCAAAAATCATATTTTGAAAATTTTAGATAATTTTTAGGCTCTAAAATGAGGCATAAAATTGGTAATTTAGAGCTAATAAAGTAATTAGATAGTTAATTACTGATTTAGTGAATAAGTACATGTTTTAGGATGTTGAAATCTGATGGAGTATGATACTTGTAGCATTTAGGGTATTAGATGTAATTATTAGGTTAATTATGTAGTAAATGAGTAATAGGGAAAAATAGTTAATTTTATAAATTAAGGAAATTAAGAGTAAAATCTGATTTAGGATGAATTTTGACATTTTGAAATGATAATTGATGTTTAGGGATAGTAATTAAAGTGATAGAAATAGTAAAAGTATATTATATACATAATAGGTAATAATACATAATACATAATTATTGGAAATATAATAAATAGAAATATTAGGATAAAAATTGATATTATATAAATAATAAGGATATATAATAAAACCGATAGAAGACTTGAATTTATGTAATTATATGAAAAATGTAAAAATTTCTTACATCAGAAGTGAATTCGGTACACTAATACGAATTTAAGTATATCGGGTGAAATAAAATACTGACTAGGGGTAATAATGATATTTAGGAGATCGGGAAGTAATGTGATTAATTTCACATTATTGGGTTGAAACGAATTTCTAGGGTTAGAGTATAAAACACTACTTAGAAATCGAACTATAACCTAATTTAGAAATCGATGCGGAGACCAAATTCGAACCTAACCCTAAACCTAAAATAATTATAAAAGACTTAAGACCTAGATAATTAGGTATATTAAACCTTAAACAAAACATAACAATAAGCATTATAGGATGAAATAAACCTATAATAATTATATGAAAAACTGAAACCATGTTTGTGTTATAGGGATAATTGGCGATGGCCTGAGCAAGTCAGACCTCGAGTGAGTGAGCGAAGAGTCGAGGTAAGTTGGGATTAATACGATGCTATATTTTAGAGGCTTAAGATTATGTTTGGTTGTACTTGTTAAATAGTTGAATGTGTGCATATACTTGATTATGAGTGATGCTATGATTCTGTTTGTTATTCCGGTTTGTATTGTATAATTTGTATGAAATGAATGATTACCCTAAACTTGACCTAATCAAATATACGGCCTATAATCATAATTGGACCTACATGGCAACCCATTAGGGGAACTTAGGACTCTCCGGCCAAATACCAACCCCTTCAAAAGGGATAGCGCAAGATTGCAAAATGATCTCTTCTTCATCTTTAGTCGAACTAAGTGACAGGAGAGGAAATCGCAGTGAGGGTGAAGTCAGTGGTTGGAAGGTAGTCGCGGGAGGAGCGAGATCTCCATTGCACAAGCCTGGGTTTGGTCGTGAGCTGTTGCATTAATGGCAACTCCTTAACCTGGATTAGAGCGGGCGCAATTTCTCTAATTTCATGACGAGTCGGATAACATTGTGCGATGACATTTGCTTGCACATGCATTGCACCTAATAAGTTGATTGATAACTCTATTGTGTGTTTATGGTATAGTTTTAAGTCCTCCATCATAACTTACTGAGTTGTGGTTGCTCACATTCTTATAGACGTCGTGCAAGTGCTGGCTAAGAAGCGGCAAACAACTACTCTGAAGCTAGCAACTGTTGGATTTTGGAGAGTGAGGAAAAACATTAAAGAATAAACATATATTTTTAAGGTTTAAGTTTTTATTTTAAAATCATTTTTTATTTATGAATAATGTAATAACTAAGAAATATATTATGGAGAAATATTGTAAACTTTAATTGAAATAATCGAATTATAGTGTATATATATATTTCCTCACTTTCTTAGGTAAATGATTTATTTAAATTACAAATTGTTTACTTCAAAGCGGGTTAGTCGTGGACGCCTTATGTAGATAAGGTTTAAGATAACGGTTGTAAAGCCAACTTTTATTTTAGGATGGTTTACACGGCGGGGCTGTTATGACTCTACCGCTTCGGGCATAACAAGTACTCTAAGGTAGAAAGTAGGCTTAAGTATATGAAATATCAAATAGTTTATCGTTGGGTAATAGTCTTGTATTTATAGAAGAGTAAGGACGACAGTTGGAGGAGTTAATAGATAGAAGCCACATCCACAAGCAATGGGTAGAAGCCGCATTCGTAAGCAATGGGTAGTAGAGGCGTAATGTCCGATATGTTCCACAAATATAGAAGATAGTTAGTGACTCAATTATTCAACCTTATCCATAGTTTTCTAGCTATTAATGACCTCTGTATTTGGATAAGCTATGTATTGGGCCTAGGATGAGGTTAACCTTAAGGATAAGAAAGCCAATTTTAGAGAGGGATAGCATAGGTCATAAGCCTAATTAGGTCAGTATAGGCCTAAGGAGTTTATATCTAAAATGTTCTATCAATAGGTAAGAAATAGAGAAACAAGTGAGAAAAGGCCCATTTTGATGATGCAAAATACTTTTTTTGTGCAATCTCTATTAATCTTTGTATACATCAAATATTTGCATCTATGCATTAAAAACTAAGTCGTATATGAATTATGCTTTAAAAGTTTTATGAATGTTATATATATTTCTAAGAGTATAATCAAGTTGAGTTAAAGTAATATAATAATGAGTTCAAACTTGACTTAAAAAATCGAAACTAAAAAGTGGTTCGAGTTCAACCGAACTTTAGATTTTGAGCTTGAACTCAATTTAAAGATATATATGACAAACTCGAGTTTTGGCTTGATTAACTCAATTAAGATCATAATTTTTATAATTTTTTCTAAATAACTTCATATTCACTTACATTTAAAAGATTAAAAATTATATCAAATTCAATTTGACTAGCGAATTTGACGAGTTTAGTATTCTATTACGCCCCGAAGTCGTAGAGTTACAACAGTCCCACCGTATAAACCATTCTATAATAGTAACTGGCCTCACAGTGCCTACCATAGACATAATCTACACAAGGCGTTGACGACTCCTCGCTTTGAAGTAAACAGTCCGATTAACATTTATACTACAATTATGATAAATATTACAAATGTCTAATAAACATGTATAATTATATGTAAGTCTATAAAGCTTCCTAGAAAGTTTTACATAAACACAACAGTTCACTAAATTACATAATAACTATCAGTCTTTCATTCTTAATTACAGGGATACTCTAGCTACACATTATTATTAAGTAGTTTGATCCTCACACCCCGACTTCAAAAGGACTAACCTCTGGGTAATTGTAAGGCGGTATTCTACTTGAATTGTTCAAAGATCAGAACCTGCAAAAGGATCTATAAGGGCATGAGTAACTACAACTCAGTAAGTTGAATTGGAGATTCATGAATGCATATAAGCACAAATAAGATTATCAATAAATTATTTTCATGCAATGCAACAATCAAGTGTCATTGCATAACGTAGTCCGGTCCGTTGTGAAATCAGAGAAATTTCGCCCACTTTAATCTGGGTTGAGGAGTTCCATGTTATGCAGCAGCTCACAACCAAACCCAGACTTATGAATGGAGACTTCACTCCTCCCGCAACTATCTTTGAACCATTGACTTCATCCTCGCCATAACCTCCTCTCTTGTCACTTAGTTCGACTGAGGATGAAGAAGGGACCATTTTACAATCTTACGCTATCCCTTTCGAAGGGGTCAGTATTTGGTTGGAGAATCCTATAATCCCCTAACGGGTTGCAATGCATGACATTTTTGGTTCTTAGAGTCGAATAAGATTAAATTTCATTTAGAGTATTCAAATAATTTCACACCAATTCAATCAATCACAAAATCACTCACATTACAAATTCAACACGAATTCAGATACATCAAACACATGCGTAAACTACTTACAATCACAACCATATACAATCCTAAGTCTCCGAGTACCATAAAACTAGTACTCTATTACAATAAGCAATAACCTAACTTACTTAGAATTGCTCGATCCCTCGATCCCTTAGTCGCAAGCTGATTTGTCTCTGAGTGTCCTATAATACAAATAGGTCTTTTTAGTACTTGTACTTTATGGATTCATATTCTAAGTTATATTTTAACTCATTTTTCCATGTATATCTATAATATACTATTGATTCGTTGTACTCTATTTCGGGATTCGAATCCTAAATTAGATTTTTAATTTTGATTTCTAAGTCTTAAATATACTCGAATCCTAATGTGACATTAATCACATTACGCTCGGGTATTCAAATATCCTATCAGGTCTTAATTCAGTATTCTAAACTATTTGGTACACGTTAACCCTAATTAAGGCATCGGATTTATTCTCGATGTGAGAAAATCTTATATTTTAAGACATTTACTTAAAATTAAATGTTATTTTAGATTTATTATTTTTCTGATTTCTATTATAATATTATCTAAATAACCCTAATTTTTTTAGATTTATTAATTTTCAATTTCACATATTACTAATTTCTTACATCAACTACCTAATTTCCTAAATTAACCATACTTAATACTCCAAATGCTAAGATTATATTTTCACATCAGAGATTAGCATCCCTAAATATTTAATTACTTTCCAAATCAGTAATTAGTATCTTAATCACCTAATTAACCCAAAATTATCCAATTTTTCCATCATTTTAGGGTTAAAAATTAACTTAAAATTTTCAAAAATTAATTTAAAAAAAATGACTTTATAGCACTGTTCTATATCACATGAGCATCCTACAGAAAAAATTTGAGCTCCAAACTACACTCTTAAGCCCATTTATTTCTAATTCTAATTATGCTCGGTTTTGTTCAATTTGTTAAGAACCTTATATTTTCAGACGTAATTAAACTAAATCACTATTTTTCCCTAAATCTACATATAATAAAACCTCAGGATAACAAGTTTCATAATTTTCTAGACAAAATAACTAATTTTACTAAATTATACAAAATCGGGACAATTGTGGGACTCACCCGGTTCAATGTTTTCTGGCTATCCAAATCTGGTCCAAGCTTGTCGACCAGCCTAGACGGTGGGTCTAGAGTAGGGTGGTGGTGGTGGCTCGGTCCCAGGTGGTGGTAAGGTGTAGGTTTGGCTCACTTGCCCAATTTGCACAGTTTTCTTTTCTTTTTTTTTTTCTAGATTTTCTTCTAAATTTTTTAGTCTCTCGATTTTTCTCAAATTCCTCACTGCTCAAATAAGTTTTGAAAATTTTTCCCCTATTTATAGACGATTTTAGTAATTATTATGCATTAATTAGACATAACTTTGCCTAATTTCCTTGATTTTTTGCTTTTGTGTTGCCTAATTCTAATTGGTTGATTTTTATCTTGCAGATCCTGACTTGCCATGACCTAATTTGGATCATTCTATCCTCTTCTGATTTTTTTTTTATTTTTCCATAATTAATTTATAATTTTCTTTAATTATTTACTTAGTTTTTGGCCAATTTAGGTAATTTCGCATATTTTTATCTATACGTAAATACATGTGGGGTATATGTGAACATTCCTAATTATTATTTAGGTCATTCTAAAAATTTTAGTACACATATAATTTATTTCTAGTAATTTATTAGTTATTAGATTACACTTTTCGCCTTTTCGGTAATTAGCAATTATTATACTTAAAATTTAAAAATTTTATAGTCTCCTATTTTACTACTTATTTTATTAAATTCACGTTTATGGGTCATTTTTACTAATATTTTTCTCAATAGTTTATAATTTGGATTTGATCGAATCCTTCAACCAATCGCCCTAAACCTTGTGTTCTAAATTCAATCTTACGATCACTTAGCTTACCTTTAGAGCTTACATATTCTAAAGTTCAAACTTGGCTCAACTATCACTGAATTGAATTCGAGTAAAAAGTTAAGCTGGGATTGAGCAATTTGCAAAACCACTTGGTTTTACTCATACCCCTATCTATTTCTATATGTAATTGGATCTACTTTTTGTTATTCTTTTAAAGGAAAATGGAAAATGCAATGTATAGATAACTTTTCTTTAAAGGCAAAATTTGTAATGATTTGGTGATTCAAATGCCTTAATATCAAAGTTTAAAGTAGTAAATTCCATGGATCTCATTAATTAAATATTAAGCAATTACAAATTTTAGCTGTTCTCTTAGCATTAACCTTTTATTTGATATAAGGAGAGCGATTAATTTCACCAAAAAAGAAGGAATCTCAATTTCAAATCATTCATAATTTAGATTTCAATCTTTTTATTTTTTTTCAACCCAACATCAAAGCCGAGACTAAAGCAACCAGTCTACACAAAGGTGCGAGTACCCTTTTGTATCAACCTAGAAACAAGTTGCCATATTTATGGTAAGGTTAAGGGAGGCAATCACCGTAGAAATGGAGACCCAAAATTAACTTAGCTTTGTCA
Organism: Lumnitzera littorea; assembly: GCA_024138015.1. Lineage (NCBI taxonomy): Eukaryota > Viridiplantae > Streptophyta > Magnoliopsida > Myrtales > Combretaceae > Lumnitzera > Lumnitzera littorea. The sequence goes on along the minus strand of JAMXBB010000008.1, from coordinate 112,150,672 downwards.
TTATGATGAGTTTAGCAAATGAGTACAAAAGGAGGATAAATATCAAAGAGAGAGATGTTGGAAAACCGTATCGGATGTGTTGTTGGCACCATTAGAACTCTAAAGGAAGGGTCAAGATCTGCTGGTACAAGTATAGATCTTAAACTAACGACTCATATACATCATCTAAGTAGATAGCATGCTAGTGATTGCTAAAATCGTGAATTAACTCATACAGTTCTATAAATTTTTAGTTTTATAAGGGTTTTTATAATTGTAGTGGATGCTAAATCATTCAAATGTAAACCTCAATGGAATCGTAAATTTAAGTATATGATTTTATAAGTTTTTGATTTTGTTGTTCATACATTTACGTGAGTTTACTGATTTTGTTGATTTTATATCTTGTCTTTATTTATGTCTAATGGAATATCAAAGTTAAGAAGAAGAACTGGGCTTTTATAGTTTAGAATAAGTCCATCAAATCATGAGTTAGATGACACTAAACTACTTCTTTAACTTAAGCTACTTAAAATCCTAATTTCACTATTTAATGTCTTTAATCCAATGATGAATGAAAAGTGGAAGAATAATATATATTTAATTCGTTGAATGAGATTGATTAGATATTCTTACAAGCACAAGGGGTAAGGAAAACAATCAACGTGATATCAGAGATAGTTGGTACATATATAAATTTGGAGAGTAATAGGAGTAGAACTCAAGATAATTTAGAGATTCGTAACATTAATGTTGTAAAAAATACAAGTACGAATGGTACTTCAAAAGAACTAGATTTAGAAGCTATGAATATTATTGTTCATAAAACTAACAACACATTGATGATAATGGTTGTGGTGGTAGCGATGATGGTAATACGGGAGCTGGTGGTAGTTTTGATAATGATAAAGTAATTAATGATTAATTATCTATTTTAATTTTGTACTTTATAACAATCAATTATCTTGTAATTGAATTTATATTAGCTTCTAACACTTACATTTTAGTTCTATGTATTAGTATAACGATATATATATATATTTATATCTAATGATTTGTACTATAGCTTATACCATAACCAAAATTTATGTTGAATTTATTGATATCCATCTTATGTTTCAAGTCTTTTACAACTATTATAAGTACATTTATAGTTTTTGAAAATGAGTTTATTTGAGTTATAGAAACTTATGATTTTAGATTCTAGTTTAACAAGTTTTCTAGCAACTTTAAATAGAATCACGAGTTTGATACTGTTAAACACACCCTAAATTTATGCCATTCACTCATAAACATCCATGTAAGTAGCTATTTGTATTGAAAGTCTAAGATACATATATGAACCACCAAACAATGAATTAGGATTTGAATGATGGCATTTGAACTTTTGAGCTCGAGAACAAGTTGACGTGAAGGGGAAGGCAATGTTCGGAGACTTAATTCTAGAATAATTAGATCGGAGATTAAGATATTAATCTTATCATTATCTTCTCATATTATTTTATTGTTTTTTTAGATTTATAGTTAAAGTAGGAGATATTGTCATATTTATAATTAACCTTCATTTTCTCACAAGTCACAAGGTTCATATAATTAAACCATTACTCTACGAAATGAATGATGCTAGAAATTGTCATTTTATTTTTATAGTTTGTGAGCCTGAAGGGTTCTCTCTTAATTAGCTTTCATTTTGCTATTAATTGTCCCTTAACTAGATCCCAAGCTCTGGCCTACAACACATAGCAATATTTTGAAGGTTGAGTAATAACATAAAAGATCGTGGAGGGAGATCATAAAAAGCATACAGAGCAACCATTTATGATGATACAATTCATAATATTAAGTGTAATTGGAATCCATATGACGAAGCCCGCAGGGTGGGAAAGTGGTAGGAGTTGCACTTGAAGCTGTGATGCTGTCCAGCGTATAGAACTCTCCAAACTTGTTGGATATTTAGCGACTGATTATTCTTGCGATATATCGAATGGCTGGCTTATTATATATTAACTGCTTAAGATTTTAATTGCATAATTTACTATATAGAGAAAACTATACAACAGTCAACCTAGGCACACCTAACAATGATGCTTATTCACCGAAACGGCATAGAACTGAATGAGGGTCCTCAGATCATATAGAACCAACTCACATTGTTTTATTACCAGGAGCTCAAGCAGTGGAGGGAGCTAAAACTTGAAGATAGCAGCACCACTTGACGGCTTGGAAGCAAAGACGTACTGACCGAGCTCGTTGTTCTTTATCAAACCCCTGTCGATTCGTGATTGATAAAAGGCTTCCTGGAAAGGGATAGTAAACATTAATCTATTGTCCATATCGAAATCAGCGATTTCTAATTGATTAGCAATGTTCAATACCTTCAAATTAAGGATGAACTTTGGGACAACACTTTCCTTAACTAAAGCAACTGCACAACCTCCCCATCCAGCTCCAGTCAGCCTAGCCCCAAATGCCCCGTTTTCCCGGCAAATTCTTACGAGCTCCTCCAACTCTGGGCAGCTAGTCAAAAGAACAAAAACAAGGCATAACAAACAGAAACAGGTTTATGATACATCCGGAGAATGTGAAAAGAAATAAAGAAGCTCGAGCATCTATCCTAATTGCAAATATATAGATAAACTATTTCCAAGACACAGAGATGGAGAGAAGCTTCAGTGATTGGTAGTGAATTTTTGCTACCCAGGCAGAACATTAACATGATAATCGAGGTCAGAAATCTGATTTTGCTCTAGCATGCTCACCAGAACAGAAGAGGTCAGGTAACTTAATCAATCTAAGGCCATCGGAATTACAGCATCTCAATTTTCGATTCTGCATAAACAAAAGATGAGATTCACAATTTTACAGGAGCTACAAAAGCAGCAAGACCTTGCAGAGTTCAGATAGGAGCCTAGTATTTCGTTCCGATTATCATATTTCATACAAACAGAAATATCTCATGGATTCTGGGCTAGGTTTTATTCCTAAGCATGATTGGAGCATTAGTAACATGAAAATTTAACCCATATGAATCGGAATTTTTGGCAACGTAAGTTCATGTTCTTTCATCAGATATATAACCAGCAACCAGGCCTCGCACTTCACATTATTTTTAATGTCCTGTGATCTAAACTCATTGTATTGCTAGGTTCGGGATAAATACCAGATAAGCAGATTGACCAGACAAATGTACCTGCACTCATACAGGACACTGCAGCTATAGTGGCTGTCATTCATGAGATCACCAAGCTTCTTAAGCATTTCCTCCTCGCTGTGAAGCATTTTCGTATAGATATTAGGCAGAAAATCTACTACACCGCACCTCAGTCCATAAAACAATTTCTCACGCATACAATCCCAAAGTGCAATGGTAAAAAGTTCCAATGGGCAACTGCCTTTTAGATATAATCAACAATAATTAAAAAAAAGGAAGAAGAGATTATTGGTTACACAAGACCCAAGGAAGAGAAGACAAGAAAAAGAGGAACAACCTTCTTCTATTTATACAAGTTAGAATTACGAGAATTCTTGCTTAGCCATTGACTAAGGGTTAATTAGAAATAACACACGAGTGCTCATGCTTTTTCACTTTGCGTACCTATGCTGTTTATTTTACCCCCATTTAGACATCTTGACTGCGCTGGGGTTATGTAACTATAAAAAGAAAATAATAACAGGGGGATGTAAAGTGAAAAAGTGTGAAAACGTAGGTCTTGTGACTGAAAAAAGCAAAATTATTCAAGTATATAAAGTGAAAAGAAACAAAAACTCTAGTTATGCAACTGAAAAAATAAATAAACAAACAAATATAACATATATGTGAAGTGAAAAGGAGCCAAAAGTAGTACCAATCAAATGAGCCAAGCACATTCATACATGCATTTTCTAGTAATCTCATAAGCCACTATTATGACTTATCTTGACACAAGTAGCAGATGGCAGATATGTGCTTGTGATTTGAAGAAGGATTAAATGAACCCAAGGAGTAGGTGTCAATATAAACTAACATTATGGTTAATCCTAACATAAAACTAATTCCCTTGACAGTTTACTGCTCGCAAATATTAATGTGTGTTTTGCCAATGAATGCTGTTAAAGGAGCAAACGATCAGCAGATAATTTCGCAATTGAAGAGGAAAAAAACAAACCTTAGATTAGAGGATACTGTATCCTTGAAATCATACACCCGTTTTGCTTCAGAGTACACATGAGATGCTCTCTGCCACATCAGATTGGGTTAAAACCTCAGATTAATTTATCTTACAGACAGCAAATATACAGAAAGATTAAAGAGTCAAAGGACGCTTAAGAACATCATTAAGGGTGGAGATGAATGGAAAAAGAGTTTTAACATGAAAATTAAACCAAAGAGCTCTTACATTCGGTCCTCTGATGTTCATATGATAAAAGCAACGGCAGCCCCATGGTTTAATTTTGTATGATTAAAAAGGACGGGAGGTTGCACATCCTGGGTAGCTGCTGAATTTGGACAAAGTATTTCTTTCTCCCCCATGGATAGATGTAGGAGCTATAAAATCACCAATTAATGTAAAGACTCTAGGAAATACCTGATGCAGTTTAAAGTGCTTAGCAGCTTTTAACACATCCAAAGAAGAAGGGGAATGCCCCAGAACTAACTGAAGGTTTTCTCCTATGATTTTTTCAATATCTTCCTCCGTATACGGTTCTTCATTTAGATATTCCTGGGTCAAGCAGAAATGTTATAACCATAATAATAACACAAGAAGAGCATATTAGTAACTACTCAGGGTCAAACTTATACACAAGCATGAGATCGATTCAGGGGGAAAAAAGGTACCTTCACAGCAACAATAGGATCTGAAGAGCCACAACTGCTTGCATATGATATACATAGCCCTTCGACATCAGATAGAGTTTTAACTGTTGAAATTGCTTCTTGAGGATTCATCCCAAGCTTTATACCAAGCACAATCTGGAAAGATGCAATTATAAAAGCAAAACATGAGCTCAACTATGCAATTAGAATCCATTTCTCCAAGCATTAAGGAGACAACAGAAGTTTCCACAAGCTTTTACATACTTCAAAAATCAGAGTACCAAGCAATTAAAATATGCCATGGTAGAAGTAAAATATCACTTATACACATAGATGGTAATACATCTCAAGCAGAATGCTTGTACTAAAGAAAAAAGTAGGGCATACCGCAGCCAACCGGCACTCCACAACTCTGTTATTGTAATTAGTGGCAGCTGTGACGGCCTTTTGTGATTCAGCTAAAGAATGAGCAATTACAAAAGTTCCGCCAGCAGGAAGTTGTACATCAGCCACATGAATAGGATTGAATTCAATGAGCTCAGCAAAGCCAGGTTTTCCCATAATCGAAATTGCCTAAAAAAAGCACTGGTCATGTTCAAGATACTATTTATGCAATTATTACATGCATTTGGCAAGATGAAAAGATACCGTAATGTCATTTTGCAAAAACCAGGAGAAAGAACATGAGTCAAAGGTTTTTATAAATACGTAATGTAATTGAAGAATAATACAAGCTAGAATTTTACATTTTATTTTAGTTTATCTTTTTTTATGAAATTGCATGGTTTTCTCTAGAGGGTCCTTAAACTTAGGGATTGAGGGGTTCTCTATGACAAGCCCTCAGCTTCCTTGTATGTATATTTCAACCATGATAAGATCCTGCTCCCATGTCCATGTCAATACATCTGCCCAATCCAAATCAGTAACTCCAGAAAGTACTGTAAATTCATATTGCTTTTAATTGAGAAATTTTCGTATTGCTGAATGAAGGCTGCAATAAACACACTTGTGAAGACACAATGCATAGTGTTGCTTAAGGACATACTGATGGTAAGCTCCAGGTTGCTGCTATAGCATGACTACATGAAAGTAAAACAATGAAATAGAAACCAGCATTCACACTATAAGAAATGTGAAAGCTGATTAACCCAAGTAAAAGAAGGTCCTAACAGGGGAGTATTCAAGTGATCGTTGCACATGAGAAACATTTAAGTTATTTACCTTGGCAGGATACCGAACAAACTCCCACTACTAGAAGAAACAATGGGAGTTGATTTATATTTAAATATTAATATTTATTCAGAGTAGCCCATAGAGAAATCAATAAACAAGTCCATAACATGTATCATGGAAACTGGTCAAAGAAACATAAGCAAATGGATTTATTCAGAAAGTAGTATACTTGTAACTAACAAGCAAAAATGTGCATTACTTGGTCCATTCCACCCGATTGAGTTCCAATATGCCGCTCACACTCACATGTCAGCTGTGCAATTTCTTTCTGTCAAACAAGGAACAGAAATTAAAATACAGAATGCTATTCAAAGGAAAATGGTATGCATAAATATCAGGAAAAATGACATTCACTTTTAGATCCTTTTTACAGTCTCTCCTATATCAAGTGTAATAAAAGAAACTGAAAAATGTGTTCCCTATGAAATTGAAGCAAAGCAGAAACAGGGTTCCATTAGAATGTTGCAAGGGTTCAAGCCTCAAGGAGTATCAATAAAGACTAAACTTTAACTTAGGAAATTGAAGTATGCATTACATCGCAGAACTATTCACCAAGATATGAAACATAAAAATTTGTGAAGCATTTTCTTTTTATTAGCAGAGGGGCACATACCTAGTTGACTAGCTGCTTTTAGGTACATATATCATTTTTTAGAGTTCATGCACTAGTTAGGTTTAGGTTGCATTATCAACTACCCACCTAAAGCTTGTAAAAATGGCAAATGCAAAGGTGAATAGCAGCCCATCAACTGGCAAGAGGCATTGAAGAGTTTGAATCACCATATACATGTAAAGCAAAACATAAGTCACGACTTGAACAAACTTAATAGCCATAAAATACATGCAATCTAATGCTCAATCTCTTTAGCTATAAACATAAAAAGATATACCATGGAGGCAACTACTTTCTAACTGTACATTGCATTACCTTTGGAAAGTTCACATCAAAAGCAGCCATGATAGCTATCGTAGAAGAGCAAACAAATGCTGTTGAACTTGATAGTCCAGAACCTTGATGTGAAGAAAAAGCAAGCATGATTCAGTTTTCAACATCAATCCATGATAAAGTGACTCAATGTGAAGTTACTAAGCATGAAAATTCTCTCTCTCTACCAACTCATAAGTTCAGTGGTTGTCAACTACTTAATCAAAAAAGTCAATCAATGTTAAATAATAAACATAATGGTCCACACCAACCACATCTACCAGCTTAAGTTTTTAGATGAGTTAGTTGTGGTGCCAATTTTAACACGGTATCAGAGTAAGAATTCTTGAGTTCAAATCTTTGCATTGTCAATTAATTTCCATTTAATCAAGTTATCCACTTGTTGGGCCTTATTGAAAGTCTAGTCCATAAGTGAGGGGAAGAGAGGAGTGTCAAATAATAAATATAATAGTCAACGCCACATCTACCAGCTTAAGCCTTTAAATGAATCAGTTGTGTTGCTAGTCTTAACAATCAGAACCATACCTATAGGAACCATTCCATCAATCATTACATCAAGTCCGATTGGTGTGCCAACATCCACTCCCTTTGATTTGGAAAATTCATGGAAACCCTTGTACCTTATTCAAAGGACTTAGTTTTTAAATTCAACTTGAGTAAATGAACAACAGATAAATTTGAGCTTTGATTAAAAGAACGATGGCGCAATCATTTTGAAATGTTCTTAAATAACTCTTGTAGAGCTTGTGTTTAGTTGCTTTCAATATAAAAATGCCTTAAGTATACAATTCTGCAAAAAAAATTTGTATACAATAATAAAACTTGCATATTTCTCATTTTATACCTTTGCTTCTTTCCCCTCACCCTCCCCCCTTCCTCTTTTCCCTAATTTTTCTTCTAAAATCATGCTAGTTTTCCAAATGAACGATGAAAATTAGAAATAAGCAATATGGGGCTAATGGATAGAAAATCTAAAATTCAGTTACATATATAATCTGCTTCAGGCTTTTAACTTTTACAGAAAACTTTGATAATGTGGATTTTGCAATGTCATTTGAACATTGAAAGATTATTAGTAATCATAATGAAGAGGCACATGGCATATAGCTCTAAATTCTCACCCACAAATGAAATAATGGCCCCATCTATGGTTCTTCAGGTCAATTTCCTGCAAAATGAACGAAATCAACTATTTCTTAGACATGTAAATAAGCATAATAGTCGCCAATAAGGCAAAGAAGCACAGGGTGCAATGGAAAGAAAATTGCAGAAATTCAAGACTCGAAGGAGTGATCTGCAAAGAACAATATACAGCACCTGCTCCGGGTTGGCAGGATAGGTGCACATGTTGTATTTATCATTGACATTTCCAATACAAAGTTCTTGAGCCTCCTCTTCACCGTGCTTCCTAATTGCAACAATTGTGTCCTGCCTGATAGCCATGGGCAAAACCGAGTAGCCCTCATAGTCAATATGCTCTCCAATCAAATTCACCCTCCCTATATCAATTGCACGATCAATAGCCAATAATCACATAACATTCTCAATTGTTCTTAAACAGTCCCATCTTGCATTTTCTTTTGCACTTGGCCAAGCCTGTCTTTTATTTGAATTCATGACTTTTTTCATGGCTTTTCCTCTTAATTGAGGCCATTTATCACATAAAAAGCTGTTCATTTCAACCATTAACTATAGAGAACAACATAGTTAACATGAAAAAGTTGATTCAAAATGAATGTAACCATATTGCCAAGCAAACCAAGAAGTTCAATACATTCCATGAGGGATTATATATCTTTGATCACCACCGCCACCACCCCATGGCCAGAATTGACCGCCCATTGCCACCAACTAACATAACCAGTACATATAATTAGGACAAAACTAGATTGTGGCGCATGCAATTATTTTAAGTACTGTCAGACCTAGATAGTCGACGGAACATGTGAGAAGGTCAAGAGTTAAGGGTATAAAGCATGTTCGACCAAAGTTGGACCAGACCGCTTTTATAGTCAGATCGAGTTGGATTGGATCACACAGGTCAATCTGAATTTAGAACACTGATTCCATTTTTCAAAGAGGATGTAGTAATAAGTAATTTTTAGCGATAAACGTGACGATAGCATAGACTGGCCTGTTAAAAGTGTCGTATCCGTCTATTAAATTTACTTTACTTAGCTCTATGTAGCGAAAGAAATGAAAAATGGTTATTATTTCAATATTTTTCTAAAAATTAATTATCATAAGTCATCAAACCCACTGCCATTATTTTTCTTCCATTATCTTACGACGATACAACACTAACAGTCACTTATCATATTTTCTCAAACACGGGAATCGCTGTCGCATGATGCTACTAGTATTTTCTAAAGCAGGCGAAAATAAAGCACGTATAGTTAGCGCATAATTTGCATTTTTAACACTTTACAATTGCCAAATATTATCGAAATAGAAAAGAGAAAAATACCAGGTGATCGTGCGAAGAGGTGGGGTGGATGACCGAAAAGCTGCGTGAACTTGGACTCGAGGTCGTCGAACCGAAGCTGAGCTTCTTCAAGCTGTGAACCATCACCGTACACCGGTTTCAGTGTGGAGTAGACTGGAATCGGAAGCTCCTCGTGTTTTGCCATTTTTGGTTTTGGATGAGGATTATTATGACTATATTTGATAAGTGTTGACCCTATATATATATATATATATATGTATGTATGTATGTATTTATTGATCGGTTGATTTTGAAATTTTAAAATCTGGCCAGTGACTGTGACTAAAATTATTTATACCGTACCGTGTTACTGGTACTGCAGCGGCTAATCTCTTATATTTTAAACGTATTGTCCAGCACTTTATTCGATTCGAAATATGGAATTATATGATGGAAGAAAAGTGCCAACGAAATAAGTATCAATTTAAAAAGAAAATCGTGAAGGAAAATTTTCTTAAATTACGTTTATAATTGCTGGAAATTTTCAAATTTACATAACGCTTCTGAATTCCCACACTCTCTCTCTACAAAACAAAAATGAAAGAAAACGTACACTTTCTCTTCTCCCACAGGCAGACCCCAAATTTTGCTTACACGGTTAGATATAAATGACTAAACAGGAGCTGTTTAAGTTCTAACTCTAAAAGTTTACGGCAAGCTTAAATTTTATAAAATTTAGTTAATTCATGAGTTTAACCGAGTTTAAATTAAACTTGAATTTCAGTAAAATTAGTTATTAATATTATTTCTATTAAAAAAATATTAGATGAAATAAAATTAATCCAATCAAACTCAACTTACAATTAAATTTGAGCTCAAATCAAATTTAAATTTTAAATTGAAATTAAGTATAGAATCTCTACTTGACTTAATTATAGTTTTGTGTCTAATCAATTAAATGAAAGTAAATAATCAAAAATAAAATTACCACATTCATCATTAATTAAAAAACTAAAATTAAAAGAAAATTAATATATTTTTGTCTAAGGGAGTAGATGGTCAATCACCTGCACCTCTTTTGATTGAGTGCTCTAGACAATCATGGAGAAACCTTAGTCTAATAGGGATATGATTAAAGAGGAGTGTGGGAGGAGAAATGGATGGTATCCATAACTTTTTACTCTCATTTTTTAATGTTCTAAATTGTTCTCATCAATCGTTTTTATCTTTCTAGTAAAGATTTTAGTAGTACAACATCAATTTTTTTTTTTTTTTCAAACTATCGAGAAGAAATATCTTATTTTGAGAATTTAGATGCTCATTCTCAGGCGTTGAATGATATAGAGATTTATGATCTGTCTTTAATGACATTTATAAGATCGCAAACAAGACGTAACCTTCATTAAACCATTAATAACTTCTCATTTATGGGCTTTGAGAAAATGATAACACAACTTGTAAAATATTGAAATCGTGTAAATAAACGTCGATATTTAATATAAATAATAAAATCATGAAATAATATGTTAAAAAATTATATATGTACATCGGGTATAATATTTTACATAAACATATTACTATAATTACTAAAAATTATCCAAACATAAGCAAAAAATAATAAATAAATATAAAAAAACCAAGACAAAAGGGAAATTGTGAGAACAGGCACGATTAATCAAGAGATAGGTGTTGGTAATATGGATTAGTGTAATGACAGCTTAGATCATGCAAAACGAAAAGCATTAAGTTTTAGACGAGAGAAAAAAATCCACAAAACATACTCACACTCATTTTAGAAAATTATAACCCTTTCTAAAAACCGGGACATGCAAATGGGAGCTTAGAAAATTTGTAAGAAGCTTAGAAGGTGGAGTGAGAAAAATTAGGAAAAATTTACAAAAAATCAATACAAAACTAAGCAAGTAGCAGTTCAATAGTGCAAGTATGTTTTGGAAGTGTGCTTCCACCACCAACTAAAGGGAAACATTAAGATGGGTAGACTAACCCTCGTCTTTCAAAGGCGATTGGAGTGCGATGTTCCAATAAGTGTTCAATTTTCACCAAATTTTACTAAAAATAGTAAACAATTTTCAAAAATTATGAAACTTACTTTTTCTCAAGTACTTTTACATATAAATTTCAAATATCAAATCATATTTTCGAAATTTTAAGTGCATGTATATAGTCCTTAAGAAAAATGTTCCATCCACTAATTTTTATCATGTTTTCAAAAACTCGAACAATATAGTTTCAACTTAAATTTTTTTGTACAAACTCCTTAAAGATTATATTTTCATGCTTTATAATTAGTTTTCAAATTCTTGAAGTTGAATTTCATGTAATTTATTATCTTCACTTGAATGGGATGGTAGTGCAAGTTTTTCCCAAATAAGCTTACTTTGATTTTGTATAACTATGTGTAGACACTCGATTTTTGCTTTCTTTATTTTTCAAATCCTTTATAATAGGGTTCTAAACTAGGGAAAATGTAGAAAAGAAAAATAAGAAAAACCTAAAAAAAAAAAGAAATTTAGAAAAATAAAAAAAATTAAGAAAGAAAGCCAAAAAAATAATAATAAGAAGAAATTAAGAAAAAATCACAAAAATATAAAATTTTAAAAAATACAAAAAATAGCAGATTTAGAAAAAAATAAATCTTTTAGATAGTTTAGTAGAATATAATAAAATAAAGAGAGAGTTATTGAGCCTAAGCTTAAATTTGAATCTAGTTTAGATTAGCTTAATTTATATGTACAATACTAATAGCTCATCTAGATAAGTACTCAGACTTAATATTGTATATAACTTGGAGATTCTGAGTTTAATCTATAGAATGTGCAAAATGCATCTTTTATTTTCTTTCTCAATTCATCGCCACGTCATAGACCATATCACATTACGTCATTTTTCAACTCACTTTTAAGTATGATGAGTACACTTCTACGTGCGTTGAACAAACTATTACGCACATTGAACACACTACTACGTACGTTGAACACACTACTATGCACGCAACTTTGTATTTAGTATCATATATTGTTTAGATTCACCTAACCTAAACATGAAAGAAAATTATAGTGCATTTAATATTTTCTATCTTTAACTCGATTATGATACCTATAAATAAGAGATTTCATTTCACTACAAATAATCAACTCATCACTTATAATCACTTAAATCTATTCACAATGTCACTTTTTCTCTTTACACAGCCCCTTTTTTCTAAGATTCATGCAAACTCAAGCTTGGTTTAGCTCTGCTTTAGTTTTGATTTATGTTTTATTCTCAGTATTTTGTTTTCTTTATTTTTATTTATTTTTGTAATATTGTACCTTTTTTTTCTTTTTGTTGTTATAATTGTATTCTATTTGCAATTATGAAAAGCAAAAAAAAAAAAAGGTCTAGTTTGTTTAGTTTACTTATTTTTATATTTTAGTCAGAAATATACAATAAAAAATAAAAATAAAAAAAAAAGTAAAAATTAATAATAATGAAAAATAAAGATGTCCTTTTTTCAATAAAATAAATACTCTTTAGGCATATTTTCTATAATTCAAATATCTTTTCAATTATTTAAACATTTTTTCAATATTTTTAGCTTCTTTTTCATGACTTAGGCTTCTTTTTTATAATTAGGTATTTTTTTTTATAGTTTAGTATTCTTACTTATAATTGTACATCTTTTCTATAGTTTAGGTATTTTTTTCTATAGTTAAGTATGTTAGTTATGATAATTATATATTTTATGAAAAGTTGTATTTAAGTATTTTAGGATTTTTTTGAAAGGTTTTATCACTTAGAAGTTTTTTTCAAATAAATAAAAATAAATAAACCCTTTTTCAAAAATTACGATATTTTAAAATTTTCTAAAAAAATAAAATTACCAAATTAGGACCATTTTCTCTTAGGTATTTTTCTTAAATAAAATGAAATGATTAAGAAACATAAACTCAGCCACTTTTCAAATTTAAAATCAACCAACTTGTTAATATTTTTAGAATGAACTATAGAAATCTAATCTCGAACATAGGTACCCGAACATAGGTACCCAAACATACGAGGCGATTTAAAATAGAAAAAAATAAAATTTTTCCCCTTTAGTAGATAATTTTTTAAATTCATTTTTTCAATGGGTTATAGTTTGTAAATAATCATTATTGGAAAGTTATTTGAAAAATAAAATTAAATTCAAAAAGTCAAAAAGTGATATTTATTTAGGGTTTAAAAATTAGCCATCGAATTCAAATCTTAGTTTTCAAAAATTATTTTATAAAATTGATTTTATCCGATAATTAAGTTAAAACCACTTCATTCAATTAGTTAAATTTTTTTTTTTTTATTCTAGTCGGATGATGACTCAAAGCGTTTTTAAAATATAAAATAAAAAATTGATTTTTTTAAAATCTTAAATCTTAATGATAGTCAGTTCGTCTGTTCTTCATCCACAATCTCGACTCTTTCTCGACGCGAGTTCCATTCGTCAATCGTAACTCGGTCGGTAAGCGAATCCTTTTGAATCGTATATATTGTATGCATGATTAGGTATTCATTAGGGCTTTTACTCATGATTGAGTGCTGATTGACGCTTTTGCCCTAGTGATCCGTTTGGTTGAAAAGAAAACTTATTGTCGTTGTTTCTTAAGCCTTGATTTTGAGCGTGTATTCGCCTATCACATGCTGCTATGTACGAAAAATATATCGTATAGATTCTATAATTTTTCCTTTACACCGAGCAGATATGACCACCATTTCGGGATAGTGAGTTACTCCAATTTGAGTATCATTCTAACTTCGTAGCATGATTCAAGAAGAAGATCGAGTTTCCCGTTTCTAAATAGTGTACCCCGTCTTCAACTCCAAAGGGTGTCCTTACTAGTATCTTAAATCACATACCGCAATGCATGAGTGGTATTAATTGTGTCCTTTTTTTTTTTTTTTAATTGGTAAAACCTGTATTACCGTGGGTTGTGGGTGGTTGCCAGTCCCAATTTTATTAATCATAAAATAATTTTTATAAAGAACCTGACCTCTTGATTACAATCCCAAAAACATAAATAAAAATATACCACATCCCTTACAATTCAACATCAGCAGAATTAAATAAGGGAGTACTACTCCCCTTACAAAGACAAATAATCAAAAAACTAAACTCAAAATTAATAGTTTCTTGATAAATACAAACCATCATAATCTCGTTTCAAGATGCTTTTCAACTCAAGAGGCAAGCAAGCAAAACGAAAAAAGGTGAAGTCCTCCTGCGTCTCTCGAGCTTCCTTAGCTAACCAGTCCACAACAACATTCTTTTCTCTCAGTATGTATGATACCTGTGCTTTGGTCTCTTTGATCATCTTTCTTGCCCATGAGATATCATTCCAAACATCCCATCGTGTTACTTTTGAGGACAACCATCTTGATACAGTAAGTGAATCTATCTCAAAACATATATTTGTTACATTGAACTTCCTGCACAACTCGAGACCTTTCATTAGCGTCTTAAGCTCAATAATATCAATGGACTTAGAGTACGTTTTAAATTCAAATCCCCATAGAAACTTACCTTTAGAGTCTCGCAAGATGCCCCCCCCCCCCCCCCCCCCCCCTTTACCATTGGAGTAACTCTCATCAACATTCAGCTTAACATAATTAGTTGGGAGGGCACCCCAGAAAGTAAATGTACGAGTTACTTTATTTCTAGAATTAGTGATGCTCTTGAAGAGCACTTCATCATCCTTGATTTGTTTCAATGATAGAGGACAAGCCTTACCAAACATAATTAAATCATTAATAATGTCATTTACAAGCACATTTGCATTTTTGCTTCGATTTCTATGTTTAC